>MNCI01001825.1:1165799-1178898 GCA_015680685.1 Gnetum montanum
TTTGCAAAATTTTATTTGTTGCAAGTAGGTATTATAAGGACTGCATAGACTAGGCAGTTGAACAAAATAGGAAACTTTCAACAACTCATAGTACTTGAAAAATTTGGTTGAATCTCTTTAAAGTAAGTCATTTGTAGTTTACACACAATGCAATCATTTCATTTCACACAACCACATGCCGCAACAGCATACACACATACTCACATTAACTACTAAGTTTATTTGGAAGTATCTGGGCCTTGGTGTTGCTAGAGATCAACAGGCACCTAATTCTTGTCTGAGGATACTCGTTGGCAATCACGTCCGAAATGGTCGCCAACACTCTTCTTCCATATGCCCTAGGAGGTGAGGAGGAGTAGCTTCAGGTTGAACGCTAAGCATTTTTGCACCAGTAGGTGATGGTTGCATCTGTGAGTTGCTATTGGTAGTAGATGAAAAGGAGGCCATGGGAACTACAGACAAGGGGGTAGGCTTGGGGAGACCTAACGTGATGTGTTCCCTAGCCAGCTTGTTGGCTAGATGCTCTTCATGGTTTTTTGGATAGGGAGGCTCGGGTGCAGCCTTCGTCACTTGATTTTGTGTTAAGGAAGGACTTGCATGCCTTAGCACCCTAATGACAAATAGTGCCTACATTTTTTGAGTGGAAGGTGGTGTAGTTTTGAGCACAAAAGATGTAGGAGATGTTTGGTAAGGGGCCTAATGACAAAGGGGACCTGCGACTTAGTTTTTGTTGGCATTTCTACATTGCAAGGAGGTACATGAACCACAAATGGTTGTTGTGGTGGTTCAAGATTATTGTCAATTTCGATAGTGTTGATGGTGTAACCTAAATTGCTAGCATTCAGAGGATCTTTGTAAACACCCATCAACTGGTTTTTAGGTCGAACAAGACTACTCTTATCCAAGACTAGCTTTCTCTGATTGATCATGCGTTGAATGTCATCTTTCAATGCTAAGCAGTAATCTATATCATGATCACACAATTGGTGATAGACACAAAAATGCTCTAACCTAAAATTCTTAGGCACTGGTGGTTCATTGGGCATAGCCAAGGAGGCATTCCTAAGAACTTCACAATACCTTTGATGGCATTTAATAGCCTCCTCTGACATTCGTTTGTGTTGTATACACCTGGCTCCCAACAATTGCTTTAAGAGTTCTAAAGGCTTAATCGGTAACAAGGTATGCTTTGAGTGATCCTTACGCTCAAAGTTTGGCCTTAGTTGGGTTTTTTTCGTAGGTGTTGAGGCCAAGGACTGACCTGTGTTGCTAGAGCCAGGTGTGGCATTAGTGGGAGCATTGGGTGTTGTGGCATTGTTTTTGTTGTTACTATTGTTGGGCTTGGTCTTGTTGGCCATAGTAGCCACTGTGGTTGCTGCAGCCTTGCCCTTCTCTTTGTCTTTCTTAATGTGTGAATTTATATAGGTCACATAGGCTGGGTCCTTATTGGCTTCAATTACATCCTAAATGCTCTTGGTTTGAGCAAATGCTTAGTTAAGGAACCGCAGGGCCAGATAGTAGAGCTTAGAATTAATGAAGTCATTTACCATACCCTTAAAGATGGTCAAAAAGTGATCCTTGACAATTGGTTCACATATTTCATTCAAGGTTGCACTCCATCGTTGTATAAATCTCTGTACAAATTCTAGTAGTTCCTATTTAATGCTCATGAGTTGATCTAGAGTGACTTCCGGTTTCAAGTTGTACTTAAAACGAGTCACGAATTGACTTAGCAGATCTTCTAGGGTGGAGATGGAGGTGCATAGGAGCACATGATACCAGTACAAAGCTTTTCCTATCAAAGACATGACAAAGACACAGATGATGGTGTGAGGCCATGGTTAAACAATAAGGATTTAGACTTGAAGGTGATCAAATGTTCATTCAGATCATCCTTCCCATTGTATTTTTTAAATTGGGGGAGTGGCACCCTAAGGGACAATGTGAGCATAGGGATAGCTAGATTGATGGGGTCATCATGGTAAAATTCCGTGACCTAAACGGTTTCAAAAACAGCTGCCATGAGTCGTTTGATCTCTTCAGTGAGGGTTTGGATGAGTTGGAAGGCTTGATCCAGACCTGAGGATGTTGTGGGGGATTGTGAGGCTGCTGAAGTAGCCATCATTGATGGCATTATTGGGGTAGTGGCCTGTCCCATGGGGGTCACCATTAGAGCCACTCCAGCAAGTGGTGTCACCTGGGTGGTCCACCACCTAGTGGGTGGTGCTGCCGAGGTAGCCGCCATTGGTGGTGCTGTAGGGTTGGTTACTTGCTCGGTTGGTGGAGCAGCCCATAGCCTTGTGTTTTGCTGCACTACATGTGGAACCTAATACGCTTGGGGTTGCATGTAGTGTGACATCTGAGATGGTTGGGTAGTAGGAAAAGTAGTGGTTGCTGTCCACCAAGTGGTTGAGGTAGGACCTGCTACTAATGGTGGAACAAGTGTAGACGAGGTGACTGAAGTAGGACTCATGTTAAGTTGTGACATAGGCAGAGTGTGCACATAGGGAAGCATAGACATCACCAACATTGGGTATGATATCGAGATAGACTGGGAACGAAAAGTGACTGGGAAAGAAGTTGAAGGGCCTACATGCTGGGTGACTATCCATTGCCATAGAGGGTTGAGGTTGCGACACTATCACGACAATAGGAAAGGGGATGGAAAACTGTAATTGATGCGAATGGGCAATGGAGGTAGAATGGATACTTGTGGTGTAGATTGGACCACCACCTTCTGAATGGGAGTCCAACTCTTCTTGGCCATCTTGGAAGGTTTCTTCGTAGTGGCATGTAGTGTCCCATTCTCTTTCCCTACTTACTTGGATAAGTTGGTTCAGCATCCAATGATATGTCTTGGTCAATGGGATGGTGATATCGGGAGTAGGAATGAACTCCCTCCCATTTCAATAGATGAACTTGAAGTTACATTTCTCCTTGAATTCTTGACATTCTACGGGTAGATTGGCTTGTATTTTCATGCATAGAAAGTTGTACCACTCCTCGTCTTGTGGTAGGTGTTCAGGTGATCGTTGGCACTATCTGAGGAACTGTTGTGGCATCAACACTGGGCTGGGCAGTGAATCAGAACTTGCCATGTTTTGGACAGAGTAGGGTACCTCCAAGTTCGAGGTGGGAATAGAAGTGATCGTAGAAATCATTTTCTACTATGAAATAGGTGTAAACAAGAAGGGTATAAATAGCACATTGTTAGGCTAAGTGGTTGTAGTTGAAATCTTTAGGAGAGATAGGCTGAGATTGGGTATGCTAGGAAGTGTTGGAAACTATTTTTCTTCATTGTCATGCATGCTACACTGAGCAGGACTACTACGCTGCAGAGGATGCAGGCAGCGTAACATGATAGGCGACGTATCATGATGGATAGTGTAACACAGTAGAGGTGTGTTACACGGTAGGCAGTGTAACACTGTAGAGAGGTATTATGCAATAAGCAACGTAACACTATAGATGGATGTTATGTAGACTGAGCAAGGGATTGGCGTATGACACCGATAGGTTTGCTACACCACATAGGACACAAGAAGTGTAGCATAGCTGATAGAGTAAGAGGTCAATGTATCACACTATTAGGGTTGCTACGCTACATAGGACATAGGTAGTGTAGTGTAGTTGCCAGGCAGTGTGATACCATAAATAGTTGGAGGCTTTTGTCCTATAGGGTTCCATGGGAACCATCGTTGTGACCAGTCTACACCACCCAGTGCGTATAGAACCACAAGGGTGTCACATCTACGCTAGTAGGTAGCAGGGTACAGACAGTGTGCAAGATTACCCATGATGTGTAGAAAGAGAGAGGCCCTCCTTCTAGCACCAAAAAACTATAGTGACCAAAAATGTTGGTGGCTGGAACACTAAGAGGTTATCGGGCGTACAGCCTAATCCCATATCTGTGAGAGGGCTATGCTAGAGAAAATGGAAACAGGGCACCCTGAATGATCTGGTCAATCAAAGGGACTTAGTCAGTCTACAATAACCTTTTGGAAACAATGGTGTACAATAACCTTTCATGAATGATAATAGAGTATGTGATCGAGAAATAAACTGGAAGTAGCACAATGATGAAAAATGGATGCTATAATGAAATGAAATGGGCCTGAGTCAGAGAATGCATTGCCCCAAAATCATGGAATTTTTCTCTTTGTTTGGCTAAAGAGAGTGTACAACTAATGGGCAGTAGTGGACAGGCACAGCTCACAATGAAATGGCATGGTCATAGCTCCTTAACTGCTGCTAATGGCCTGCTAATAGGAACTGATGAGTTAGTGCTCACTAAGCTAAGAGAGATCTAGGAAGTGCGACTGTTGGGGTTTTTTGTCTACTAACATTTTGCTTGCCAATCATTTTGCCAAAGCCAATTGCCAGAAAGCCAAATGTCGAAATGCCAATCTCAAGAAAGCTAAGTCCAAAAGCCAACCTTTGAAGCCAACCCCTTGAATGTTGTTTACTGGGGTATTTATAGAGCCAGATGTGGAAGAGAGACATGGTTTGGATGCCATGTGTCCTATGTCCCACATAGTGCAAATGTGGATGTGTCGTATTGTTGTGTAATTTCACATTGCAGTGTTACACTGGCATGCTATGCTACTACTGTGTTACACTAGATGTGAAATCTACTATGCTATGACCATACCATTTAAGCTGCATGTGTCAAAATCCAGGGAACTTCCATGTTTTTATAGAGAATGCCACTAATGAATGCAAAGTGGAGCCTGTGCTCCAAGACTACATCTTCCCTGCTCTTGCAAGTAGGGTCAAGCATAGGGTCAACTTCAAGAATTATTAGGGGATGCAAAACAAGGCAAACTTGCTAATCTTACCCATTAAAGAGATGTCAGAGCAGAAATGACCATTGCCAACAAGTTCTGAAGCTATTGGAGGTGTCCTGGGGCTTCCATGTAAGTGTTATGCTACTTATGCCGCTCAATGTATTGGCTTAGCGTAAACATTCGCATGCTACACTGCGCAGCGTAGTGTAGTGTAGCTGTTAGTCTTGAGTTAAATCTTGCTTGAAAACCGAAAACACACCTTTGAGGCCTAGCTAGGCAAGTAACTTTTGCAATTGACAATCTTGCCTTACATGTTGAAAGGTCATGGGACCTACGGAGTTCATCCTTGTGACACTTTCGTGCTTTGTGTCCTTGCTACACTGTGCTATGTTGTGTAGCGTAACACAACATAGCAACTAGTGTGATATGAATCCCTCCTTGATTTGCAATGCTTTGTTGAGAAACTTTGCTTGGAACCCATGGGAAAAGTGGGATAGGTAGCTTTAGAGGTTGGAGCATGGCCAAGTGCAGTTCTTTGGCTAGAACCACTTGCTAGAGGACCTTCGTGCATTCTGACCCTGCTACGTTGTGTTAGGCTGTGTAGCATAGCACAACATAGCACCCTATTTAACTTGCATTATGACTTGGTTTATAAATGTTTTGTTAGGGATGTTGGTCATGTCTTGGAGTGGCAACAGAGTGAGCATGTTTGATGGTTAAGGCATGGACAACTATGTTTTCTTTGTCAAACAAGTCTGAGCAACAAGAATGCCATATGAGCAACCTGCTACTCTGTGTAGCGTAGCACCCAAATAAAGGTGATTCTTGCTGAAGTTTTTCACATTCTTCTGTGTCATATTGATCATGCTTCAAGGATGAAGGGGAGCAGGTACCACCAAAGGGCTGAACCATTGTCCACTACATCTTTGGTGTCTGTTCAATCTCCATGCAGCCTTCTAGATTGTGCAGCGTAGCATAGTGTAGCAAGTTTTGTAGTTAGAAAACTTGTTGAATTGTTTCATCCATCCTGAACACTTTTGGGAACTCATAGCATTATTCCTGGGTAGATCGTTAGCCAAGTTATTTGTCAATCTAGACAAGCTAGAGGGTGTAGCAAGAGTATTAGCCCAGAAGATAGAAAGCTTGCTGGACTGTACGGTCTACCCCTAGTGCCTCTTTCATGCAAATTGGCCTCCTGGCTGGGTGTTGCTTTGACTATGCTGCAGAGGGTGGTAGGTAGGCTCGAAAGTGGCTTCACAGGCATTAGGACTTCTGGGGTGCCATGTTACCTAAACGTTCCCACATGACACTGCACTTGCAGAGATCCTTGCCCAGAATTTGGGACTGTGTTGAGCCATGAGAGTCCCAAAATTTATGGTGTTTCAGTATGCCCAATGACCTCTTAGTGTTCCAACCACTAACATTTTTAGACATCAGAATCCAACCATGCATGGATGAGTAATGTTGATGCTAAGCATGCTATGATGTTTTAAAATTCTTTGTCGATGTCTCTTGGGCCACTCCTCTAGACGTCAACAAAGAGGGTACAATGAAACATCACCAAATTTGGGATACTACATTTCGGGTGCAAATTTGTCTAAGTGTTAGCATGAGGACACTTTCAAAAAAGTTTTCTAAGTGTTGGGACTACACTCTCTACTACACCAGAGCATAGTCAACCCAATGGACAACATAGTTGGCTCCAAATACAAATTTTGTGCAATTTTGTGTAAGTGTCAGTATGAAGCAAGAAGCTACAGATTTTTCTAAGTGTTAGGAATACGCTCTACACTACATCAAAGAATAGTCAATTTAGTAGATAGAATAATCAACACAAATAGCCCATTTTGCAGATTTTTTCTAAGTGTCAAGCTAGTAGATGCAGGTTTTCCTAACTACTGAGATTATGCTCTCCATCAGACTAGAGCATAGTCAAGTGTAGTTGGCATGGAAGAAACAATTTGGCAAATTTTCTAAGTGTTGAGACTATGTTGTCCACTACCTGAGAGCATATTCAAGAATAGTTAGCACTGAAGGCTTAATTATTTGCAATTTTTTAACTATTGGGACTACATTATTCATTTCCCTAGACCATAGTCGAGCATAGTCAACTAGAAGCTAGATTTTTGCAAAATTTCTCTAATTGTTGGGACTACACTCGACCCTAGTCTAGAGTGTAGTCAACCTCCCCTAGAGTGTAGTCAGCACACATGTAGTTATCTGTAGAATGTTTCTAAGTCTTGGACTATGCTCTCCCCTAGTCCAAATCATAGTCAAGCATAGATAGCTAGAATGACCTCCAAAGGCCTTCACAACATAGCACTAGCATTCACATTAGCTTTGACACATCTTTGACAAGCATTTTCATCTTTTTTGCAACCCGCCTTGTTTACTTTTTGTAATTATGCTTGACCCCAGTCCACACAGTGGATATTTTTTCTTGGAGTGTAGTATCCAAGCTTGCATTTTTTGCATTTTTTAGATACATTGTAATCTTTTTAGCACTTGCACATGTATTTTGGTAGTGTAGTCATAGACTAGTAGTTCTATAAAGCCCATTGGAGCACACCAAAGCTTAACACCATTTGCTTTAGTGGAGAACTTAGTTGGGTGTAGCATAGTCCCAACTATCCCATTGCCACATGGCACCCAATTTGCATTTCACACTAACCCTAGGCCTATAAATACCCTAGTCCTCTACATTTTAGGGGTTGGAAAATTTGAAGCAATCTTAGTACTTTTGGCATTCAACATTCTTAAAGTTGTTTGGCATCTGAGTAAGGAAAAGCACTCACATGCCACTATAGTCCACCACAGTCCATTGCACCCCACAGCAACCAACCTAACAGGAATAGACACCATGATAGGATGTCTGTCTTCATGGCTAGAGACCTCAAGACTATGAGTATGCTACCTACTATGCCCATTGTACACTATGTACCTTTCTCAGCCCATTTGAGATTATCTATGCTCAACCCCATTTGGGGTGGTGGCACTTTCTCTCTCATTCTTTCCCTATGCATTTCTTAGCATTTTTATTTACATTTTGGCATTTTACTTGCATTTTTTCCATTCTTGCACCTAACCACATGTTGACACATTTTGTTTTCAATGGAAACCCTTAACTATGCTTCCCACTATTGACACTACAAAATACCATACAAACACTTAACACCATTATAGCATTGCATTCTATAAGTCCCTATTTGATTTAAAATACCATTTTAAACACCCCCATCTCTACCTCCAATAAGCCCTCACATGGATGCAGGGTCAAAGTTGTGCAACTGCAAACCTCTCAGTGTCCCGTTCCAGCTGTCAATGTTTTTAATTGCGACAAGTAGGGATAAAGCGTTGAAACTTGTAGGTGGCCATTATTTTTGGCTTGGTATGGTAATTAAAGTTTCAAAATCTATAAAAGACCATTTGACTTGTTAAAATTTCAAAGAAGATAAAGGAGTGAATAGACATTATATGCATTTGCCAATTCCTAAGGGTTCATGGGAAAGAGTGTCCATAGATTTTATAATTAGTATTCCAAAAAATAAAAAGTTCAAACAATGTAGTTTTTGTTGTAGATAGGTTCTTTAAGATGTCACATTTCATTTCATGAAAGAAGGTCAATGATGCTTCTCATATTGCAAATTTGTTTTTCTACCATGTTGTGAAGTTGTATGGAATTTCTTTAAATATTATCAATGACAAAGACTTCAAATTTTCTAGTCACTTTTAGAGGTCCCTTTAAAAAATTTTAGGAATAAAGCTAAATTTTTCTAGTACATATCAACAATAATATGATGACCAAATGAAGGTGGTGAATAAATCCTTTCTACACATATTTAGATGCTTATGTGATGGACAACCAAACAAGTGCAAAAAATTATTGTGTCATGTTGAGTTTTCCTACAATAATGCTTTTCATATTGCTATTGGTAAAAGTCCATTTGAGGTGACCTATGGATTTTGTCCAAAAATTATGACACTTTGAAGAGCTATGATGGTGAAGCTCAACTTAGTGTGGATTTTATGCAAGAGATGAGGGACCTCTCTACATAAGTTAAATTAAATTTTAAAAAGAAGGTTGAAGAGAAAGCCATCAAGAGGAATGAGGACAAATAGAAGTGGAATTTTGTTGTTGGTGACTTATTTTATATGCACTTGAAGAAGAATCAATTGATATGTATAAACTTCTATAATTTGAAAGTTAAGAAGATAGGGCATTTCAAAATCAAGGCTAAGATCAATGATAATGCTTTTGAGATTGATTTACCAAACAATGTTGATATGCATTTTGTATTTAATGTTTTAGATCTTATGCACTATCATGAATCAGTTGATTAGAAGACCATACAAGGTAGTATTGATGAGTCAAAGGAGGCTATCAGTAAGACCAANATCACTTCAACACATACTTCCTTGTTTACATGAGTTCACTTTTTGGAGGGTAGGAAAGTTGGTGTAGGGACATCTCTTTCAATCACCTTATTCTTTCCTATATGTGAGTTTTGTAGTTTTTAAGCTCTATGAAGATGTCTTGGCAAGGAGTAGAGTCTTCATAGAAGATGTATTAGATTTGGTAGGAGAGGTCATGACTTGAAATAGGACTTCTTAGGAAATAAATCTTATCAATAGTGTAGACATCTTAAACAAGCTTTTCTACCTAGAAGGAGACATCTTGTTCAAGAAGAAGACATATCCTAAAAATAGTAGATGTCTTGGCTAAACTAGATTTTTTTAGGAGATGCCTTTTTAAGATTAGAGATGACCTGTATGATTTGGAAACTTATGGAATTGGTTTTTCTAATTTTATAAACATTGGAAGAAGGCAAGAAAGGATGGAAAATAATGAAGGATCTTCAAGTAAAGATTGAGAAAATTTTCTTAGAGCTTTTTGTCTTATTTTCTAATAAACATAGATTGTTTCATGCTTGAAAAGACAGAGTTGTGCTAGGGTATTTCTAAGTAATTTCCCTTGATTTAATGACAGCTTGTATAAGGTGCAAAATAGAACATTGGTTGAGTACATAGAGGTTACAGCTCTAGGTTCAACTATGTTGTGTGTTGGCCTATGTGTTCTCAGTTTTACTTGTATATTGAGATCTCATTTCTAGATTGTAGAAGAACCTCTCTATTGGTTGTGTCTTGTGTTAAGACTAACCATTGTATAGTTTTAGAGACTCATGCTCTATAATGTCATTTGAGTGTTTAGAGAGGTTTTGATATTTTTTTTCTAATTTTGGAAATCTTTTTGTACTATTCTAATTCAATAATTGAAGATACCTAGTTTTCTTTTTTTCTATCAAATTAGTTATCTTTTCATAATATCTAGATATAGTAGCTAAAGGTAATTTAATATTGGAGTGAACCTACTTCAACCAATGTTGTAACAAATTGGATAAAGGAAGGACATCTTCCTAGAAAGAGAACTAATATAACAAATCATAGGAAATGACCCATGCAAGACTCTATTAGACTCAGGTTCTAGTGTAAATTTAATTTTCCAAGAAATGTATAAGACAGTGAGCTTTCCTCCTCTGAAGAAATGTAACATCAAGTTAGAACTTACAACCAATCCATTACAATTCAATTAGGATTGATAAAGGATACCATGACTACTATTAGTGGATGTTTATATCTAGTAGATTTCATAGTAATCTATATGGAGAATTGTAATGGAGACTTCCCAATCATTATGGAAAGGGCTTGGATAAGTACTGCTGATGCCAAGTTATGAATCAGAGATCTCTCCTTCTAAATTTTTATGAAAATTAAATTTGATAAAGTAGAGACGAAGAATGTTCCATACATCACGTATAGTAACTTAGGATACAATTGCATATAGAAGATATGAATAATTAAGAGCACAACTATTATCACATGCAGAAGATGTATCAAATTTACCAATATTCAAAGGTGCCTCTATGTAGCAACTACCTTGCCTAATTGAGCTTTCATGATTTAAGCTCTTAGTAATGCCAATATTTGTAGCCACAAGTGCTTTAACATATGTAAAAGGAGCCTCCACCATGTCAATAAATTTGTCATTAAAACCATATTTATAAAGATAAGAAATAATAAATTATTACTCAATACTATCATATGCTTTAGCATAATAAACTTCAAAAAAGTAATGTCTTGATTGGAATCCTCAACCCACTACATACCCTTCCCATCCCCTCCCTTCTCCTCCACACCCCACCACCCACCCCCTACCACCCAGTTGCCATAACATTATCTAGAATATATCTACCTTTGATAAAACCAGTTTGCAATAGAGTAATTAACTGAGGAATAATTGATTTTAATCTTCTAACAAGAAATTTAATCAAAATCTAATAAATAGAATTAGAAGAGTAATAGGGTACTAATTACTAATGTGAGAAAGTTCACCATCCTTAAAAATAAGTCTAATGACTTCTCTATTCAGATCTAAACTAAGAGAATGTTGTAAAATGTCTTTAACAAAAATATAATAAAGGTTTATACCAACATCATACTAATGATTTTAAAAAATTCAATGGGAATTCCATCAAAAACTAGAGATTTATCATTGATCAAGCTAAACATTGCATTTTAATTTTAGTAAAATAGATGTCCTGTTCAAGAAGATAATTGTGGCTATCATAAATAATATAAGGTAAATGATCAAAATTAAAAAGAAAATTCACATGATCAAAATCCTTTGAAATAAATACATATTGAAACTACCTTCTAAAAACACCATTGATAATAAAAGGATTAGAACTAATTTAAGCTTAAACTCTCATGAAGTCAACAATAGTGAAATTAGTTTTACCTTTTAAGAATTTAAAAAATTCTTTGCATGGATCTCTCTCAATCAGTTGAGATGACTTTTGATGAGTGAACTTTTAGAATTATACATATCCCATTTTTATTTGACTAAGAAAACATAAGTAAGTTGTTGTTAAAGATTAATATTAAAGAATTTATTACATAAGTTAGTATTAATCTATTGAATTTCATTACAGATTTTTTTAAAAGTTTCCCTTTGTATCTTGACATATTGCTTATCTAATCAATGGGAAATATTATGAACATGATATATAGCATACAACCACCAATTAATCCAACCTAATTTACCAAAGGGTTTCATTTCTACATTCTAGAAAGACATCAAAATACCTTTTCTAGAAAAAGTAATAAATAAAGATGCATTCATATCGAAAAGCTTGTGGATCAAAAACTTAGGAGGGTTAAATAAGTTACCCAAATTAAAATCTCACCTACCACATAAGCACACCAAATTTTACATGGTTCCCCAACTTGGATACATCCACAATTGAAGGGTAGAATCCATGCACACCTCTAGACTTTGTTTTTCAAGAATGTAGTTTGAAGGAAATCATACCTTATACAAGCTTTGATATTCACTTTAGAGTGTTTTGTCACTGCTAAACCAATCAACCTTGCAAAGTCCCAATAGGCTTAAAACATGATTTTAAGAATCCCTCAACCTTTAAACAATTGAGCACTACTCAAGAGTGTTTTGATGTTGTAAAATCACTCAACCATGCAAGATCCCAATAAGCTCAATGTGGATGTCTTCTCATAAGAAGAACATCAACCTTGCAGGGATACAAGAATGAGAGAAAGACAAAAGAAAAGAATGTAACTAAATTTACAAGTCCTCATACTTGAAGTTTAGTACAACTTACAACTAAGAAAATGATGTTCCAATCAAGGACAAGAATAGAATTGCATATAATAGACAATGATGAGCTTAAATGTGAATAGTGCTTGTGCAATTTCCAATATTTTGACATCTTCTTATAGCCTTAGAGTTTTCAAAAAATCCTCATAATTCATGCAACACCTACCAAACACCTAGTATAGATGTCTACTTTAAAATTGGGATGTCTACCTAAGATTGGCCTTAATTCAAAAGAGACATATTACTAGAAAATGAAATGTCTTTAGTGGCACATCTTCACAGAGATGTTTAATCTTGGATGTAGATGTCTACTATTTTTAAGGAAGATATCATGAATTGTTGAGCACTATCTTCTAAAGATTTCTTCTACTAGTTTTCCTTTTTCCTTAAGATTTTGACATACCAAAAGGTCAATAGTCTTCTCCTTTTTGCTTATGTCCAAAACATAAGAAAATGAGTTAGTAGGATTCATATATAATAAAAATGAATCTTTTTATCTTTCCATTTTTTGATAGATACAAAAAGGGTTGGAAGAAACTCCCCCTAAAGAAATGCAAGATATATATATATTATTCTAGAGACTAGAATAACTATGTGTTGGCGACTGTTTGGGACGTGACCGCCAACGAGTGTCCTCGAA
>MNCI01001825.1:1188466-1200633 GCA_015680685.1 Gnetum montanum
AAACAAAAGTAGATTTGTGTAGACCTCAAATATTTAAATAAGGTAAAATGACACGAGTAAACACTTTGCAATAAAGCTATCCCAAATTCAATATCTATGAATTGTTCAAACTTCCAAGGCTCAAATAAGCAATTTCTTCAAGACAATCCTACTATGCTACCAAAAAATTGCTGCGTAAACTACCACGTATGAGACTCCATTTTGGCTAGATAATGGATGTCAAAAATTGTATTCAATAGAACCTTCAAAATACTTAACAATTTTTGATTGAAATACCATATAGATTTACTTTAAAGATAAAAAGAAGCTATTCTGGTCCCATCAAAATACCAAAGATTTTCTGAACCCTCTTGACTATTGAATCGTTCAAGGGAATGACTACAAGCAAAGGCTCTCTTACAACGATCTCAATAGTAGTTCNCATAATATTATAAATATTTTATATAACATTACAAATATTACAAATATTTTAACATTAATATTTCAAATATTTTATGAGTAGTAACTTATATATAATAATGTTGGAAAAAATAATGTTTTAAGAATGTTTTAAGACTTGGAATAATTAAATTAAATTAAAGGTAAGTCTTCAGCGATAGATTAAACTGCAACTCTAGCATCAATTGAAATATATCTTGCTCTGCGGATTTGGTTATACACCTGCCTTAGTGTCTTTGTTGCCGCGTTTTGTGGACTAGTATTCGATATCAAATGCTTCAGCGTTGGGCATGGCTGTTGTTTCAGATTGCAGGTTCCAGGGTGAATGACATTTGTGATTGCTATTTTTCACCACCTAAAAAATTTGAAATGCGTTCTTTGTGAAAGCCTAGGCCTATTTGACGAGGTTGCAGGTAGATTATTTTCCTAAAAACGTTCTGAGCCATGGAAGGCTCCTTTTTGAAATACCGGTCATAAGAAATGTAAGATAAGTTACGAAACAACCCTGCAACTGCCTGAAATTCCTTTATGCAGTGAGCACCTTTCAGATCTTTCTGAGAGCGTCCATGATGGTGTTGAAGGCGCAGGTCTTAGGGGCTCCTCCTGTTGTGGGAAAGTTTTTATTACAGCAAGGGTTTGGATCAATGTGCTGACAGGAATTGCGTCATTTCTTCCAGCGAGTTGAGAAGGTGCAGCACCATGGGACTATGATTTCAAAGAAAATTAGGGCCTTTTCGCATTCTACATCACTTCATTTTTGCTTTCTCTGTGTTTTTTTTTTGCAGATCTAAAACCTTCTACAGTTATGCGCGTCTGAACCAGGGTCGTGATTTGAATGCGTTTTCGAAGGAGAAAATTCAGAATGCAGGCCTGCGTTGTTTATGAAATGATCGCTTTTTTTTGGTTTCTTGTATTTCCCTAGCCTTCCAGTAATGATACAGATGTCTCTGTTTCAGTTTTTCTTTTTTTGAATTTTAGAGCCAGAGATTTCCCAACCTTGGCGTGGCAGCATCTTCCTTTTGGAAAAACGGTAGCGTTGCAAATTTTGTTTGCTGTACATGACCTGCCTTGGCATCATGCTTGACATTGGCGCTGTTGCTGTGAACATAAAGAAGAAACCACATTTTTTGTCTTCATTTAACCATATTTTTTAGTTAAATAGTAAATGAATGGTAGGCTTTCAACTCAGCCAGAGGTAGATGTAGAGGATCAACATAGTATACAATAACCTTCCAAGTACAATTACAGCAATGAATGACCAGTTTCAATGGAGTCTCTTCTTAGAATATCTATTTTTACTTTAATAACTCTTCAAAAGATACTTATGGCACAAACATCATCTTGTTGTTAATGTGGAAAAACACAATAGTTTAAAAAACTAAAATTAAAGATTGGAAAGTTGTCTCCAAATTTCAAGCTTTTCATTAGAAATGTGAACAAGCCATTCAACTTTCTTCACCAAATACAGTGCATGCTCCACAACCACCTTCTCCAACTATCAAATTGCAAAAACTTTTAACTAGTTTTATCATGCCAACCTATTCCATGAATGGCCAAATATGGCAGCAGTATTTTTTATTGAAAATTTAAAAGAAAAAACTTGATTGGATAAGGTTCTATCCCCATGTCTTTATATAGAGTAGTGAGTCATCATTCATCAAGAGGTTTGGTGAAAGCATCGACAAGTTGATTTTCTATTCGAGTGAATTTTATCTTTATATGCCCAAGTTGAGCTTGATCTGATATAAAGTAATGTCAAATTTCAATGTGTTTTATACATGAATCTTGGATTGTGAAACACCCTAAATTTTCAAGGCATTCTTGCTTCACCAGGTCCTTGAAATTCAGGCAGCATCATGGTAGTTTGGCAAGAAATGGATGCTCTGAGTGTAGATTGTCTAGTTTGGCAAGTTTTCTACACTCAGTGTTGATAGGCCCAACGGACTCTCTGGCCTGTCCACCTGGGTAGTTCATCTAGCTGATAGTCTACTCAGAAGCGATGCATGGGGTTGTCAATGGTGCTTAAGATGCACGAAATAGTTTAGCAAGTTTTCTAGTCAAGAAGTCTGCTACGCTACGCTACACTCTATAGCAAAGCAGGCCTTGGGAGATAGTTGTTCAGGCAATAAAATATGAACTGTTGCAAGACAAAGTGCTACTCTATGCTATGCTATGCAGCGTAGCACAGTGTAGCAAAAGAAAGACAGAAAGGCCTAGCTTACTTAGTGATTTTAATTTCACTCAGCAAGCACCTCCGACCTTCAAAACTAGTTGCTTTGCTTAGATTTAAGTCCTTCAGCAAAGCTCCTCTTACGAGAAAAATAATAGATTAAGCAAACAGAAGGCTATGTTGGTTGCTACGTTATGCTATACTATGCAGTGTAGCATAGCATAACAATGATGCAAGAACTACAAAAGGCATCTCAAAATGCAAGATTAGCAAGTTCAAAGGCTTCACATCACATAGAACAAAGGTTGTAGATTGTCAGTGTGATCATCAAAGAAAAGTTTGCAACTTAAGTGCAAATTGCAGCTAAGGCTAGCTACTACGCTACAACATGCTACATAGCATAGCATAGTGTAGCCAACATGCAAAACCAGCCAATACACTTCAAAGGCTTCCAGCACCTGCCATTAACTCCAACGCAAATTTCTTCTTCGAACTGGTGGCTATGCTATGCTACGCTACATAGCGTAGCAAGCAGCTATGCTACGCTCCACAGTGGAGCATAACGTAGCAGGTGACTATGCTACATCGATGCACTTTACTCCTTGTCTGCATCATTGGCATACCTAATCCCAGCATCTCCAGTTTTGATAGCGTGATTGCAGCATGGCAGGCTTGTCAATTAATCAGCTTCACATGTTTGTGCCAACATGGGCACGTCAACACCTTGTGGGTCTAGGATACATGGTGTCCAAACCACATTTTTCACGTGCTCCTAGCCCTATAAATACCTCGACGAGCAAAGCTCCAAGGGATGGAAAATTGATTAAAAAATCAGTTAGCAAGTTGGAAAAAAAAGCAGTGTTGGCAAAAAATTGTAGCTATTGGCAAATTGTCAATTCTAGTGTTTGGCAAAAATCTTAGCTTTTAGGAATTGTTAGAATTTTTTGTTGGCAAACTGGCAATCCAAAGAGTTGATGAAATTTAAGTTGTTGGCACTCTTGTTTG
Organism: Gnetum montanum; assembly: GCA_015680685.1. NCBI lineage: Eukaryota > Viridiplantae > Streptophyta > Gnetopsida > Gnetales > Gnetaceae > Gnetum > Gnetum montanum. The sequence goes on from MNCI01001825.1 coordinate 1,192,080, forward strand.
GCATTCTCTTAGCTCTTTTCTATTGCCTTTTTGGCATTTTTCATCGTTAGCTCTTGAATCCACGTTCAAGCATACAATTGGCTTGCTTTGAATGTCTTGGTTACTTTTGGGATCTTTGTGCTTCCCAACATCTCGCAACTGATTGTATCCACTTTGACAAAGTAGAGTTGTAGTTTTGAAGCAGTGCATTTCTTAACTCCAGTTTACTTTATTCTCCTACTTATCATTGCATTTTACATTATTTTTGTTTCCTCGCATATAATAATCATTATTTTATGCTATAAACATTATTTTCAAACTACATGTTTGCAAAAGGTTTAGTGACACTGATTAATTTCCTGTTTGATCGACCAGACCGTTCAGGGCACCCCGTCTCCATTTTATCTAGCATAGCCCTCACGCAGATCCAGGGTTAAGACTGTTCGACCGACAACCTCTCGGTGTTTCCAGCCACCAACGTTTTTGGTTGCTACATTTTTTTGGCACTAGAAGGAGGACTTTTAGTGCCCTTTTCTGTGTTATATGGTAGTCCTGTAACTGTTTTGCACCCCGACATGCACTAGCACAAACTTGAGGTCCTTTTGTGATTGTTTATGCATTGTTTTGTGCAGATCGGTCCCTTCAACGGTTCCTTCAGAACCCTATGGAACATAAAGCCTCTGATCACCATTTGACCCTTTTGTTTCACGGTAGTTTTGCACATATTTTGTACCTTGTCATGTACTAGTGTAAACATGACATCCTTTTGTGGTTGTTTACGCATCATGTGGTATAGATTGGTCACTCCGACGATTCCTTTGGAATCCGGCAAGACATAAAGCCTTTGATTACCTCCCGATCTCCTCGTTTTCCTCATTTGCAAACCCATTTAGCTTTGCGACAATGAATTCACCAAGCACTATTGCTAACACCTCTAACCTTGAGGTTCCCCTCACAGTTCAAGGCATCATAGGTGCTGAACAACCACTTGGCCCAATGCTGGGACCACATCGATTCCTCAGGATTCAAAACCAAGGACTTGAGGGCTTGGCCTAGCAACACAAGTGATATAACTTCCTCTACACTAAGATGCAGGCAAACCTGCCCTTAGATGTACAAGAGTCTGAAGAGAAGCATAGCTTCAAGTTCACCTACTTCAATGGGAAGGAATTTATTCCCACTCCTAGTGTTTCCATCCCTTTAACACAAATGAACCAATGGCTTTTAGATCAATTGATCCATGTGACTAGGCCCGAGGAGTTGTAAGACACAACATCTCATCATGATGAGGCTTTCCAGGATAGACAAGAGGAACTGGATTCTCAATCCAAGGGGGGGGGGAGGTCAAACCAACCCTGCCACCATCCCTCCTACCTCGTCCTTTTAGATGAACCTGTTATCATTTGCCGCTCCCTTGGTGATCACCTCTACGCCGTTGCAACCTGCAATTACATCGGCAATGGATAGCCATGTCATGTCCTCAGTGTATCAATGCCCCTATTCCCCTATTTCATTCTCAGCCACTATTCCTCCAGAAGCTGTTCATCAATCCATTCTTGCATCCCATCACATATCGATCACAGCTACCCTACCACATGTTCACATAGTACCTATGTTGCAGTCATGTGTAGCTTCCGCTTCCATTCCTGCATTTACACCTGTCCCATCATTAGCGGTGGGCCTAGGCATGTCCACATGGTGGACCCCATTCACTTCTCCTCCTGCTATGCTACCATCGCAGATGTCTCACTACGTTCACCATCAGACCTATGAAGCCCCACAAACGGTACAACCCAATGTGGGACTATGGTCTGTTCCACCAGCCGCGCAAATGGCCTACCTCGTAGTGTAACTCTTGACTGCTACTACAATAGCACCACCTACTGGGTGGTGGATGCCACAAGCAACACAGTTCACATGGACCATCCCAATGGTACCACCAATGGGTCATGTCGCTGCACCTACTACTCCAAAACTGGGAGCTACCCTGGCAGTTTCCCAACTGTTTGCATCATCCCCAAGTCTGGATTCGAGCATTCTAGCTTATCTAGACCCTTACTAAAGAAATAAAACACCTCAAGGCTATTAGGTTTGACATGGTACAAGTCATGGACTTCTACCAGGATGATCCCATCAGCCTGACAGTCCCTGCACTAACGTTACCCCTAGGGATGTCACTCCCCTATTTCACGAAATACAATGGGGAGGGAGATCCCAATGCAAACTTTGTTACATTTAGGTCTAAGTCCCTTCTTCTACAATAATGGCCACATACGATCATCCGATCATTCGTGTCTTTCCCATGTCTCTGACCGAAAAATCCCTAGACTATTACTGCACCCTTCCATGCTCCTCCATATCAATCCTAGAGGAGCTTCTGACCCAGTTCGTGATGTGCTTCAAGTACAACTTGAGACTCGAGGTCATGCTGGATCAGTTGATGAGCGTAAAACAAGTTCCGCTGGAACTAGTCCAGAAGTTCATCCAATGTTGGAGCGCAACCCTTAACAAAATCTATGAGCCCATTGTGGAGGCCCATTGCTAGCCATCTTTAAGAGTGCAGTGAACGATTTTATTAAGTCTAAGCTGTATTATCTTGCTCCGCGCACTCTCAGTCAGGCTTTCACCCAGAATAAGAGCATATAGGATGCGGCTGAGGCAAGCAAAGACCCAGCCTATGTTGCATACAAGAACACCTTCACAAAGAAGGACAAGGACAAGGGTAAGGCTGCAACAGCCATAGTGGCCGCTGTGGCCAATGAAGCTAAACCCAATAACAGTAACAAGAACAACAAAAAACTAGCTGCACCAGCAACTAACCCCATGTCCAAATAGGACAATACACCTCAACCTTCTAAATCTGCACCACCTAAACCAAACTTCGAGCATAAAGATCTCTCAAAGTATACCCTACTGCCCATCAAGCCTTTAGAGCTTCTGAAGTAATTACTAGTAGTAGGGTACATCCAACACAAGAAGATGTTAGAGGAGGGAGCCAGGAAGCATTAGTGGTATTGTGAACTCCTCAGGAACCCCTCGTTGGCTTTGCCCAACGAGCCCTCAGTTTCTAAGGGTTTCAAGCTAGAGCGGTTCTATGACTACCATTAATAGTGTGGTCACGACATAGATTACTGCATGGCGTTGAAGGAAGATATCCAAAGGATGATTGATCAAGTGAAATTGGTGCTAGACGAAATTAATCCAATACGTCCTGAGAATAAATCCCTGCACATCTACACTGACGCTCTCAATGCCAACAACACTGGTTACATTATCAACACCATTGGCGTTAATAGTAATCCTAGACTGCCCCAGCAACCGTTTGTAGTCCATGTGCCTCAGCATAGCGCACCAGCAGCTAATCAAAGTCCTCAGTAACCTTTTGTCTTGAGATTCCCTCCTCGGGCATCCACCCCTATACCAGTTGTTAGCAAAACTGCACCACTGCCTCATACTCTAACACTGTTAGCTCCATTCATTAACAAGGGGCCAAGCCATTCAAAAACCCCCACCACGCATAAGGCAGCTTCACAGCCTTCTCATCCTAGGAAATGAGAAGTACGCTTCATAGGTGAGACATCAAGGAAAAGTACCATCCCAGGTGCTTCCAAGCCTACACCCTCACCCCCTACATCTATGTCCTCATCACTAGAACATAATGTTGCTACGTGTGCATAGTCTTCACCACCTCATCGAAAAGGGTCTGAACCCAGACCTAAAACTATCCCTACTCGGGAAATTCATCTTCTGGGATGAATAGAAGAGGAGAAAGGAAGTAAACCAGAAAGTGGAAGACCTTTTAAGCACTCTTAACTAGGTCAAGCAAGCTCTGAAATAGAAAAACACTATGCTGAGCCTGTACAAGCTGATCATGACATCTACCGCACACCATGAGGCTTTGGTCTGCATGTTAACAATAATTCCTATTGACAAGAACATGCTAGCAGAAGAGAAGGTGATCCATTCGGTCATGCTTCCTTCTACACCTACAGAACCAAAGCCATCCCAACTAAAGTTTTGTGATGATTCCATTAAGGAAGACCCTAAAAAGGGTTAGGTGACTACGACACCTCTTGTCATCATAATTTGGGTTAGCCAGCATAAGATCCGAAGCGTACACACAAATGTCATCCCTTTCCCTATTGTGGATAAGCTAGGTTTGGTCAACCAAATGAGACTCACAACAATGTCATGCTTAAATTCGTTCAATGGGGCACGGGTTGTGATAAAAGGCATGGTCCATATTGACTTCATGGTAGGGGACTAGTTCCCCACAAACACAATGTTCATCATGGTTAAAGAGATGCCCGGGTTTAACCTGATCTTAGGGAGGTCATGGTTAGCATAACTTAGGGCTGTCTCTTCACCTATTCATCAGGAAATCCATCTACCCTATGCAGGTAGGGAGGTGGTAATCAATGGCAATGAGGTAGGAACACAAGCTATCAACAACGTAGATATGGAATAGGGCTCAGAGGTTGTAACCTCTGAGAATGAAGTGTCTGTCTCTGTAGATACTAACCGTTTAACAAGAGAACCGTCTTAACATGCTGGTTCAAAAAATGAAAATGCATGGACTGAGTTGCCCTTCCAAGTGGAGGACAATGACGCAGATGAAGGTCATAGAAAAGCTTCTTGGCTTTATGGCTTGCCCAATCCATGATGGGGCAAGAATTAGTTACGCATAGTGTAGCAACCCCACTGCTTCTTGTCTAGTTGGCATCCTTTGTACATTTACCACCTTTTTGTTTTGCATCTATCCTTCAATGCTAGGTACTAATTAGTCGTTCTCTAAATCATTAGTGTATCACTTCCTTACCATGCCATGGCCCGAAATGTCCTAAAACTATGATACCACGCCATGACCCGAAATGGCCTAAAACTACAGTACTATCTGCTGGCTCGAAATGGCCTAAAACTAGTGAGGGCCCCGAAACGACCTAAAACTAGTGATGGCCCGAAATGGCTTAAAACTATATTATGGCCCAAAATGGCCTAAAACTAGCAGGGGCCTAAAATGGCCTAAAACTAGCCATGGCCCAAAATGGCCTAAAACTATGCTACCACGCCATGGCCCGAAATGGCCTAAAACTACACTATTATTCGCTGGCCCGAAATGGCGTAAAACTAGCGAGGGCCCGAAATGACATAAAACTAGCGATGGCCCGAAATGGGCTAAAACTATATTACGGCCTGAAATGGCCTAAAACTAGCCATGGCCCAAAATGGCCTAAAACTAAAACATCAAAAGCAAAAACATAACATAAAATTGATTACATAGACAATGCATAAGCTAGCATAAGACCAATTTTCTTTCAAAATTTACTTCCTTCATTAAATGTTTTTCCATCAAAAAATGTTTGCAAAAGTTTTACAAAAAATTAAAAATTTTAAAAATCTGATGCTATCATGGGTTATCTTTGAAATACCACAAAAATTTGGACCCAGCACTTTCAGACAAGAATCGAGCTAAGTCATGATACTTCCCAGCATGACCGAAACTTGTGAACCTCAAAAATAGCATCAAACGGAGCATATTTGAATAAGAGAGAGTTCCTCGGGATCCACAGGTGACTACATTAGCATCCGGCATCAAGAATTTCAAGTTTTGGGTCCAAAATACTTGGTTTTGACCAAGTAGACTCTGGGCACACCTTGGTGTACGCTGGCCAGAGTATAGCCCAGCGTACAGCAACTTTTGGGCCCCAAACATGAGTCAAAACATGCCTGAACTGAGCATCTGGACCCTCCAGGACCTTCCCCAGGGTCCCTAGTAGCTCTTAGGCACTTGAAAATCAAATTTTGGGCTTCAAATGATGGTCTTTCATTCCTGTACGCCTAGTGTGCAGCCAGCGTACAGCAACTTTTGGTCCCCAAAAATGAGTCAAAATATGCCAGAACTGAGTGTCAGGACCCCCCATGACCTTCCCCAGGGTCCCCAGTAGCTCTCAGGCACTTGAAAATCAAATTTTGGGCTCCAAATAATGGTCTTTCATTCCTGTACGCCCAGCGTACAGCCAACGTAGAGCAACTTTCGGGCCTAAAAAATGAGTCAAAACATGCTAGAACTGAGCATCTGGACCCCCTAGGACCTTCCCCAAGGTCCCCAATAGCTCTCAGGCACTTGAAAATCAAATTTTTAGCTCCAAATGATGGTCTTTCATTTCTCTACGCCCAGTGTACAGCCCAGCGTAGAGCAACTTTCGGGCCCCAAAAATGAGTCAAAACATGCCAGAACTGAGCGTCTAGACTCTCTAGGATCTTCCCCATGGTCCCCAGTAGCTCTCAAGTACTCAAAAATCAAGTTTTGACCTTAAAATGAAGCATTTTCATGTGTGTTCGTTGGGTACATTCATGCTTTACGCTGGCATCCTGTATGCTAGCATGCTCTATGCTGGCATGCTGTATGCTGGCATCCTGTACGCTGGCATCCTGTATGCTAGCATGCTGTATGCTATATAGTTGTAAAATATCCTACACTTGGTCAACGCACCACCTGTCTCCCGATCCAAATTTTTCTCACCTTACAACCACTCATCCCCTTTCAAACCCGAGTCTAACATCTAAACCCGTATAAAAACACCGATTTTTGACCAGATCCGGGTTTGAAAACTGGACACATCTTGGCAAAAAATTGGGTAACCCACACTAAGAAAAACCAAAACCCTGCATCCTATACGTTGGACTTGGACCTTACATGCTAAGCATACAGCCTCTACGCTGTGCCTGTAATATGAACCAGCACGCTGTCACATCCTTGCATTCACCGGGGCTCTTTGTCCGCCTTGTGTCAGATCCACAACTGCGTTAAGACCGGTGCATTGTAACTTTCATTATGCAATAACATTGCCACATTTTTGCTAAGATTTGTTACAGTTTCATCGTTCATTCTTGTATGCTCATTCGTTTACATTCTTGTACGTTTATGCTCGGTTTCACATAAGTTACGCTGTTTACGTATAACCCAGCGTACAATATATCGGTATACGCTTGGGGAAATCCTTGTCTGATCCACACGCGGACCACTCGAGGTACTCTAACTTTGTTAATTCCAGCTTGCCCTCAAGCAAAGGTAGGGTCATCTGTACTTGTTCAGGGATCTCCTGGTCTCTGTTTCGTTCCAGCCGGAGACCGACGATTTTGGGTGGTACAGTAAATGGTGCTAGAAGGAAGGCCTGACTTGCTTTTTGTTTAATCGAAACACTAATCACGTTACCTATTCAAATACAGTGTCTACGCTACTACAGTTTCTATGCTGCTATAGTGTTTACGCTGCTACAGTGTCTATGCTGCTACAATGTTTACGCTGCTACAGTGTCTACGCTACTACAGTGTTTACGCTGCTACAGTTTCTATGCTGCTATAGTGTTTACGCTGCTACAGTGTCTATGCTGTTACAGTGTTTACGTTGCTTCAGTGTCTATGCTGCTACAGTGTTTCCGTTGCTACAATGTCTACGCTGCTACAGTGTCTACGTCGCTACAATGTTTATGCTGCTACAGTGTCTACGCTACTACAGTGTCTACGTTGCTACAGTGTTTACGCTGCTAAGTGTTTACGCTGCTACAGTACCACTATAGTGTTTTTTCAACAAAAACACACAAAACGGGCCCATTTCAAAGTCGAATTCGCTGCAATTCGCACCTACTTCAAACCAGTCTAAGTACCATCAACATGGATCACCTTGTTCAAGGAATACAACACACACAACATAACGATTCCGCGATGACTTCCTCTTACCTAAGATCACCATCCACGTACGACTATGGTTCATAATCTCATACTTAGTCAAATTTTCTCCCGTTTATGCTGTACACGCTGGAGAGTTAGAAAAATTTTTAGTGTTCACACGCCAGACACTCTGCACACTTAGCTCGAAACACACTCAGCACTTATTAGCTAGCTCATACGCTGCCCTGTCACACATCACCATGGAATCATCCCAAAACTTCAGCGCACGCGCCTTCATAATCCCCACACAAGAACAGTATAACTACATCTATGTGAAGATTCAGGCCAACCTTCCCATTGACCATACAAAATAGGAGGCAAAACAAAACTTTGAGCACATATACATGGGAGGTCATGAATTTTTCCCCTTTGTATATGACATCATCCCCCTTTCTGATCCTCATCATAGGCTCATCTCCCAGCTCCTTCTGGAAAGGGGCCAAAACACACGGCAACCCACCGAGGAGCCCCAAAACCAACATGATATAGATGACTTTGAGGCACAATCCGAACCTGAGGATTCATACCACATCCTCAGTCCCCATGCCTACGTGAACCCATCAGTCCATCCCTCATGGGACAGACAGAAACTCACCAAGTGTCAATGAGCACACAAGCACTAGTATCCCAACAGAGATTACCCATCCCCATCTCTACCCAGTACATACCACACATGCAAACACATGGGGCCACTTTCACTACATCGGCCCCGCACATCTAGGGTGTCACTTCACAGTTTGTGGCTAGGCAAGGAACCATACCCCTTGTTCAACAACCCACTCACTTCAACGTGCCACACCCCACAACCGCAACTCTAAACATTGCTCCACAACAACAAATGATA
>MNCI01001825.1:1200904-1241364 GCA_015680685.1 Gnetum montanum
AAGCCTGAAGCAACCCTAGACACTCTGATATAGGTGAAACAAGCACCACTTGAGCCTATGCAAAAGTTCATCCAACGATGGAGTGCAGCCCTTAACGAACTTCATGAGCCCATCCCTGAAAAGTATTTGCTTACGATTCTGAAGGGAGCTGTGAATGACTTTATCAAGTTAAAATTGTACTACCTAAGTGCTCAAACATTAAGCCAAGCCTTCACACAGATCAAGAACATTGAACAAGCTACACAAACTAGCAATGATCCTGCCTATGTGGCTTACAAGAACCAATATGTTGCCAAACAAAAGGCAACAACAGAAACTATAGCCGCAAGCAGAAAAACAACAAACACCAGTACCAACCTGCCTGCAACAACAGGGGCCACCTTAAGGTCCAATTTTCAATGCAAGGATCACTCTAAGTACACATCGCTACCTGCGTGACCTTCGGAACTACTAGAGAAACTCCTTAAAGCCGAGCAAATCCAATACAAACACGTAGCGGAGAATGCTCGCTGCCGACATGACAGGTACTGCGAGTTACTGAGGAACCCCACCTTAGGAGCACCAAATGAGCCCCCAGTTCCACGACATTTCAAGTTAGACCAATTCTGTCACTACCACCAAATGTCCAGTCACAATACCGACACCTGTCTTGCATTAAAGGATGATCTACAAGCAATGATAGAACGGGGCCAACTAAACGTCGACACCCTGAATCAATCCAGCACAAACGATGCCTCCTATGTTATAAACTCCATTGGCATAGATAGTAAGCCTAAACCTGTGTGGCAACCTTTTGTGATCCATGTGCCTCCTAGCAAGGCAACAATCCTCTTTGCCTCCACGAACAAGGGGCCTCCCACCGTCATCAAGGTGCCACCCAGAGCATCGACGACACCTTTCATGGTCAAAGTACCACCACCTCACACGTCTGCGAAGATGTTAAACTGGAAAGATTCAATGCCATCTAGAGCACCGATGACACCTTTTGTGGTCAAAGTACCACCATAGTCATCCGCTAAGACGTTAAACTAGCATGTTGCACCAACGACAACAGCAAAGAAACCTTTTGTTATCAAGGTGCCACAACAGGCTAGTCAAACAACAACAACACTTCCTAGACTCCCATTTTTCATAAAAGTGCCACCACGTGATGGGCCCTCACTTACCCTAAGCCCAACCATAGGAAATGTCTCAACCTCTCCTCCCTCAAGTGTCAACCTTGCCAACAACATGGATAAGCCTACCAAATGGCAACAGAAGAGGACAAACGAACAACGAACAACACCCACAGCTGAAACAAAGGACACACCTAGTATACAACAACTGAACACTGGGGGCCCTGCCCCTAATCCAAAACAAACCAAGCCCAAGCCCTCAACCCATACAAAGGAAACCAACACAACGGTAGACAACATAGAATTTGTAGCTACACTGGCCCAGGTGAAACAAATGCTTAAACAAAAGAACACAACCATGAGCTTGTATGATTTGGTCATGACATCTTTGGCTCATCGCAAGGCCTTAGCGCAAATGTTAGCATCCATTCCTATTACAAAGGACATCCCTGCTAACATGGAATCCATCCGTGCAATGATTTCACAACACACACCACAAGGATTTGGTTCAAACACCTTAGCCTTTCGTGATGATGCAGTTAAACGTAACCCTGAACAAGGGGAAGTTACAATAGCTCCATTATCGATTAGTGTACATGTTGGGCAATGTACCGTTTGTAGAGTGCACGTTGATGATGGTGAGGCAACAAATGTAGTTCTATACTCTGTCATCGACAAACTAGGCATGGAAGATGAGATCATGCCAACAGAATCCACGTGTTTAAAATCTTTCAATGGATCATGTGTCATAGTTAAGGGCACAATCAACTTAGCCTTTGTGGTAGGAGAACAATTCCCTACCAGCACGGAATTCACTGTCATAGAAGAGATGCCCAGTTTCAACATGATTCTTGGTAGACCTTGGCTAGCACAACAATGAGCCATTTCCTCACCGATACATCAAGAAATCCACCTTCCATACGAAGGTGGACAAGTCATTATACATGGCGACAACACTCCCTTTCAAGCTAACCACAACATAGACATGTCATAGATCTTGAAAGAGGAGCCTCTTGAAGCAACACCCACAACAACAAACATAATACCTAGAGCTAAAATGCCTGAACAAGGGGTAAAAACTGAAAGCCTCCCAGAGTAAACTAGCACACCTCCTAGACCATGTCTGACTAAGAAACAACCACATAATCAAGACTCCCCTATGGCAAAGACACGTTTGATGTCTGCCCACTCTTCACCTTTGTTCGTTGTGCATACGTCACCTTAGTTTGTATTGTATTAGCTTACGTGTTCTCTCATGGCCCAAAAAGGCCTTAAACTAAACCATGTCCCAAAAAGGCCTTAAACTAAACCATGGCCCGAAAAGGCCTTAAACTACCACCGTTTCACATTATCTTCTATTTATTGGTGCATTTCAGTTCATGTTTTCTATAGTTGCTATTTAATATTGTTTTCTCTAGTAGCTTTTGTTTACAGGATCATATAGACGCACACGCATGCATCCACACAGAGTAGTCCTTGCATCATGACTTAAAAATGATACCACAGAATTTCCTAGCGTCATGACAGTAAACCGACACCACAGATATCTGTTTGACATGACACTAAACTGTCACACTCATTCACCAGAGTCTGCTAAGACTATAAACTAGCTTGCCTCTTCATAGTCTGCCACAACTATAAACTAGCATTGTACCGTCCGCTACGATGATAAACTGGCAACGTCCAACGGGTTATGACATGAAACTAACCCAAGACAGTCTGCTAAGACTATAAACTGGCTAGATCATTTCTGGCACATTCATCTACTGCTGTAATTCATGACATTTCTTCATCAATGCTTGCTGCATCATTCATCACACTGGCTCTGATAACACTATTGCTGCCCATTCTGTTTACCTTAAGTTTCACATGGTGCGTCCATTTGCATCAGTCATATTCATGCTTGAAGTGTTCGCTAACTCATTCAGTTGTGGTTTTATTGTCTTCTTGGAGTTGTGTTTGCAGGATGACACCCAGTGGTGCTCGTACATGGATACACTTCATCATGGTGACAAGGTGCCACATTGTTTCTGACGCACGCAACCATGTTAATCAATCTGTTCAAAAGTACATTCCTAGTTCCCAATACATTCTCCATTTCTCCAACACTCTTATTCCCTTTCCTACTCGGTTATAGTTCCCAGATACACCTAGTACACCCCAAAACTTTGAGCACACAGTTACATGTTGCAACACTCTCAAGAAACTGCAACACACAATATGGCACATGAGCATGAGTGCAAAATTGAAAGAAAGCTCTTTCCAAAAAATAAAGAAACACAAAAAAAAAGAAACAAAAGAAAAAAACAAAACAAAAAAAGCAAAGAAAAAAAAAGAAAGCAAAGAAAAAGAAAAGAAAAAAAGAACAAAGAGCAAAATGAACCACAAGACCCTTGGCACTTCCCATACAAGCCCTAGGTGGGAAGGCAGTTGTCTTGGAAAGAAGTACTCGTGTCTTAAACCATCATGTTTCACCTCACTACGTGGTTTTGGCTGTCGGACAATGGTTTCCCTTAGACACTCCACAAGGGTCCTGTTTCTCCAAAGAACACATCACCTCATTGCGTGGCTTTGGTTGTAACAACGAGTTCTCTCAAACATGATACAAGAGTCTCATTCCTCCAAAGGACGTACTCCTCATGCCCTGGTTCCAAGTCTACCAAATATTGACCATCAACAAGGAAAAACATGACTTGTTTGCACAAGATGAATACTCATCTCCCACACCAGCACAATCCCTTGATCAATTCCCAATCCCACAGTTGCAAACATCTCCTCTAGATATCATCTCAAAACTTCACTTCCCAATCCCAAGTGCTTCTAAACATAGTGCAAGGACATCTGGCCAAGTGTCAAAGGACGATGCTACTAAGTTTCTTGTGGTTTTTTGTACTTCTTTGTTGGCACTTCGCCAGTCAATTCCTCCAAGCATCAACAAAGAGGGGCCAATGAAACACCACAAAAATTTGGACCCAGCACTTTCAGACAAGAATCGAGCTAAGTCATGATACTTCCCAGCATGACCGAAACTTGTGAACCTCAAAAATAGCATCAAACAGAGCATATTTGAACAAGAGAGAGTTCCTTGAGATCCATAGGTGACTACATCAGCATATGACATCAGGAATTTCAAGTTTTGGGTCCAAAATACTTGGTTTTGACCAAGTAGACTCTGGGCACACCTTGGTGTACGCTGGCCAATGTATAGCCCAACGTACAGCAAATTTTGGGCTACAAAAATGAGTCAAAACATGCTAGAACTGAGCTTCTAGACCCCGAGGACCTTCCCCAGGGTCCCCAGTAGCTCTCAAGCACTTGAAAATCAAATATTGGGCTTCAAATGATGGTCTTTCATTCCTGTACGCCTAGCATATACGCCTAGTGTGCAACCAGCGTACAGCAACTTTTGGGCCCCAAAAATGAGTCAAAACATGCCAGAACTGAGCGCCTGGACCCCCCAGGACTTCCCCAGGGTCCCCAGTAGCTCTCAGGCACTTGAAAATCAAATTTTCGGCTCCAAATGATGGCTTTCATTCCTGTACGCCCAGCGTATAACTAGCGTAGAGCAACTTTCGGGCCCCAAAAATGAGTCAAAACATGCTAGAACTGAGCGTCTAGACCCCCTAGGACCTTCCCCAAGGTCCCCAAAAGCTCTCAGGCACTTGAAAATCAAATTTTGGGCTCCAAATGATGGTCTTTCATTCCTCTACACCCAGTGCACAGCCTAGCGTACAACAACTTTCAGGCCCCAAAAATGAGTTAAAACATGCCAGAATTAAGTGTCTGGACCCCCTAGGACCTTTCCCAGGGTCCCCAGCAGCTCTCAGGCACTTGAAAATAAAATTTTGGGCTCCAAATGATGGTCTTTCATTCCTCTATGCCCAACGTATACGCCCAGTGTACAGCCCAGCGTAGAGCAACTTTCGGGCCCCAAAAATAAGTTATAACATGCCAGAACTAAGCGTATGGACCCCCTAGGACCTTCCCCACGGTTCCCAGTAGCTCTCAGGTACTCAAAAATCAAGTTTTGACCTTAAAATGAAGCATTTTCATGTGTGTACGCTAGGTACATTCATGCTCTACGCTGGCATCCTATACGCTGGCATGCTCTACGCTGACATGCTTTATGCTAGCATGCTCTACACTGGCATGCTCTACACTGGCATTCTCTATGCTGGTATGTTGTACACTGGCATCCTGTACACTAGCATCCTGTACGCTGGCATGTTGTATGCTGTATAGTTGTAACATATCCTGCACTTGGTCAACGCACCACCTGTCTCCTAATCCAAATTTTTCTCACCTTACAGCCACTCATCCCCTTTCAGACCCGAGTATAATGTCTAAACCTGTATAAAAACTTCAATTTTTGACCAAATCTAGGTTCGAAAACTGGACGCATCTTGGCAAAAAATCGGGCAACCCACATTGAGAAAACCCAAAACCCTGCATCCTATACGCTGGACTTGGACCTTGCATACTGAGCATACAGCCTCTATGCTGTGCCTGCAATCTGAACCAGCACGTTGTCACACCCTTGCATTCACTGGGGCTCTTCGTCCGCCTTGTGTCAGATCCACAACTGCATTAAGACCGGTGCATTGTAACTTCCATTATGCAATAACATTGCCACATTTTTGCTAAGATTTGTTACAGTTTCATCGTTCATTCTTGTATGCTCATTCGTTTACATTCTTGTACATTTACGCTCAGTTTCGCATAAGTTACATTGTTTACGTATAACCCAGCGTACAATATATCGGTATACGCTCAGGGAAATCCTTGTCTAATCCATGTGCGAACCACTCGAGGTACTCTGCCTTCGTTAATTCCAGCTTGCCCTCAAGCGAAGGTAGGGTCATCTGTGCTTGTCCAGGGATCTCCTGGTCTCTATTTCATTCTAGCCGGAGACCGACGATTTCGAGCGCTACAATCTTCACCCACATCATCTTCACCTGCATTGTTTACTCCTGCATCATTCCCTTCCGCATCACCTTCCTCTACATTTCCCTCTTCTTCCTCTTCATTTTCACTCTCTCTGGACCCTGCATCTTCATCTAGAACTTGCATTGTAAAAGTGAAGTAGTCAGCTAGAGAAACAAATGAAAGCTAACATAAGCCTTTTCCATAGCAAAACGTGACTAACCGGAGACAACCCCAAGTCTGCCTCAAAGGGTATGTGATCCAAACCGAGCCTGAGGTGGTGCCAGACCTTCTCCTTCATGATATTTGCCCAATGCCTATCACTTGGTTTAGTTTCTACAATAGCTTTCTCCTTTTTGAAAGCTACCCATCTCGATGGTCTCAGAGAAAAGAAGGTGGTAGTGGTCTCACCTGTGGGAAGATCCACTTCTCATTCAGGAGATTCATTGATATTTACCTACTTCATGAACTTGTTGTAAGCCTCAAAAGTGCCAATGGCATTCAGGAATGCTTCATAAGTAAACATCTTCATTGAAGCATCCTTGTATATTTCATGGTAGGTGGCACATTCCACTTTATACATGTGTTTATGGTTTTTCTGGGACTACCCCCACTCGTAAACTCTAGTGCTGTAGTCTTTCCAGTCTTGGTTCTTCTAGGACAATAAGTCCATCTGCATCTGCTGTTCTATTATCTCCCAGGTGGCCTTGTTGTTGCGCCACATGACTGTCCAGTATCTAGCATAATCTATAATAGCCATGCACCAACTACCATCATTGGTATCACAAGCTAGGACAAACTTGTACCTGGATTGGAGGTCTCCCATTTCGGTGCTTAGTTCAACCTTCTCTTTCTCAGCCTTATGGACTCGTTTCCATAGGTCCTCATTGATGTGGCTACACTTCCACAAGGAGCATGCTGAGTGCAAAGTACATTTGCTAGCCTTGTCGTATATGTGATGAGGCACCTCGGCCACTTCGAGTGGGAATGTAGGCATGGCGTCAACTTTCAATGCCCGTGTCGGGTCCCACTTGAGTTGAGAGGCTGTGACCACATAAAGAACACATGAATCACATTAGCATAGCAAATTTGGCAAACTCAAGAACTCTAGCATAGCAACACGAAATAGCCTAGCATAGCTACTTTACTTACCTACTTCAGGATTGACCTGTCCGAGATGGTCGATCATGTCATCAATGACCCCTTGCATGAATGTAAGCTTGTCGAGGGTCTCAGCCCATGGTTCCAGTCAAATTAGAGGAGGTCCTACAGCATTAACAGTGGTTCCTGTCATACAACTAAATGTGTCAGTCATGATTGAGGTGAACTATAATAAGGCTATGAGTAAAGTAAACGATAGTGTGAGGGCTCCTACTTAGTAAAACCTTGGGGGCGATAATGGGGGGATTTCCCATCAACACATCATCGAATATATTGTCAAACTCACTAGCATCTAATTGTAGTTCCCCTCCTTTATGACTCAAAACTATGGTAGCATCCTTTGCATTCGTCCATTTCCTTGATGCTAAACTGCGTACGGCAAAAGGGATCTCCAGCAGAAGTCCCTTCTAGGTTGACGCGGGCTTCTTCTTTATTTGCTGGGGCCTTTCCTTTTGAGGCACCAGCATCCTTCTCATCCATAGGAGACTCCTCCTTGTCTCCAAAAATTTCCTCCTCGTTAGTAGGAGGATTTTCCTTGATGATAAGAGCCGCTTCCCTAGTGACAGGAGCTTCTTCCCTCTTGACCGGGGTCCTTTCCTTTGAGACTAAGGCCCCTGCATCATTATTTGCTGCTCCCTTCTTGGGGGCCAACACCTCTTCATCAACCTTTTCCTCTTTCTCTTCTTCCTCTAGCAGCAAAAAAATATTTGCATTACCTTAAAGCAGGTTAGCTTAAAGTAGGTGCTACACTGCTTAGCATAGCATAGTGTAGCAGGCATTAAAAAAATAGGCGAGGAAATAAACATAAGAAAAAGAATTTACCAATGGAGGTTGTGTCCTATGTAGCTTAAACCGCAGTTTTCACCCCTCTTCTTCTTCTGTACAGATTGTCTCCTTAGCTGGAGGAGGCCTCTTTTGCCACAACTTAGTGGCCATTGTCTCGCCGATGAGACATTTCACCTATGATACACTACCTGTAGCAGCAGGGGGTGCCTCTCCCATGCTGTCTTGGCCAAAAATGTTGTGGGTAACCTGATCCTTAGTCGTCATAGAAAACGACTCCCCAATAGCTTCTTAGGGATCTTGGGCTCGGGTTGTCTAGAGGATTTGGCAAATCCACAATTTGGAAATCTGGTTGTGATCTTGCATAACCCAGATTCCATTCTCATGCACTACCAAAAACATCACGAAACATCGTAAGAAAGCTATGTAAAAGGTGTAGTGCACATTGAAATGGGACTCCTACTTCTTATGAAGCATGATGATTTTAGTTTGCAGGCCCTTACACAGATGCCTAGCCTAGTTGTAGCAAGCCGCCTCTTCCATGACCTCCCACATCACCCAAGCTTGCTCAATCCCAATGATCTTTTCTTGGGAAAGTAGCTGGGGGAAAGCATGGGCATGGAAGATAGGATAAACCTCTTTGGTGGCTCTCAGCCTGACCTTCTTCAGGGGGATCCCCTTTCGTTCTTTTGCAACCCCTAGCCACTCCTCAATGTCCTCCTACTGATGGTTCACCTCTTTCTTGGTCTTTGATCCTATAGGGAGACCATCAGTAGGGACACTGAAAAGGTTCACAAATAGTTGGTCATTGATTTCAAGGACCACCCGCACACAGTGTACACATGTGTAGAAGTGATTTTCCTTTTCAGAAAAGGAGTCTGCTAGGGTGAGCATCTCAGCGGCAAGGATGCTTGGATTTGGGGCCAGGAACAAATCCATGAGCCCAACATCTTGAAGGTTCTTGATCAAGGATTCCGTGGCCGCATTGCATATCCAACGTTGGCTCTCATCTACCTACCCATACTTGAAGTAGATGTTGGCCTCCTAGTTCCTAGAGGTTATCACTGTCACCTCCTGGGACTTCTTTGACCCTATAGTAGTTTGCACAAAAGCAGTTAGCACAAAATCACAAAAACACAAAAAAGTAAAAAAAAAAAAAAACAAGTTAGGCAAAGCATAAGTAGTAGAAAAAAAATAGTAATGACACTCAAACATGTAGTAACTTACTGTTTAGCTTACCAGGTTTAAACAGTAATGGGAATGGCAGAAGATTAACCAAGACATCTTCAACGGCGATCAGTTTAAAGGGTGTCCATCCCTCATCCAACCAACTAGACTCTTTGCATCTGTTGTAGAGTTTTGGATACCAGGTTGGGTAGGTTTTGTACTCACCTTCACATTGGCCTATCACACCTACGCACATATTCTTAGTGGAATAAAACTCCTGAAACCCCATCTGTGCTAAGGTCAACACATCCATATTGCCATGAAGCCCATCCTCATTGATGAAAAACCTAGTAACAAAAACATTGTTAACATTTGGCTAGTGTAATAGACATTGCATAGCATAGCAGAACATGGCTACAAAACTCACCCTCAAGCACTGTAGATGGTTCCTGGTGGGTTTTGGAAGCACGTTCCCATATGATGTGCAATAAACAAAGTGTTATAGGGATGGTAGCAATTATACTTGGGCATCTCCTAGATCTAGGCCAAATGCCTCAAATTTCTAGGGCATTGAATAGATCCTTCTCCTTGCCCACTACTAATTGCTCCATTCCTCAAAAATCTTAGAATACCTCGATTTTCCCCAAGCAACAGGGTTTCTGGAATGGTGGATGCTACCTCCTTTGCCAGGTGTGACCAAACAATTACATTGAAGCGTTGAAGAAGAAATTGTAGGAACTCCTGCGCTCCCTCCCAGAACCAGATGTCTTGCTGCCCCACATGTGTATGGGGTGGAAGAACATTGGCCACTAGTTCACTCACGCAGCATAGGACCCCCAAAATTTCGAGGACAATCAAGATTGGCCTTAGCACTACCCTACACAACACAATAGCAGATGTTAACACCATGTCTGAGTGGAATGCACATATAGCGTAGAAAAACTAGCATTTTAGCAAATAGCGTAGCACAATTTTCTTCATGCATATAGCGTAGCAAAAAAATGAAGGCAATAGCGTAGCAAAATTAGCTTAGCGTAGCAACAAAGTGATTAGCCCTAACAAAGTGATTAACATGATGTTGTGACAAAACACGTGTTACATTGTCACATCACACATGGCCAAACCATCCTAAGGGTCGTACACTATGCCATTTGCATGCCAAGTGGCTTAAATCATCCAAGCCTCTGTAGTAATGACAGCCACAGTGATGGTAGTCTAAGCGACCTTGCATGCAACCTTAGCATAATGTTTGTACATCTGCCGTGGTCAAAATAGCAACAATGATGGTGTAAGGGCCAAAACAACGATAACACGATGAGAGAAAAACACAGATAGCTAAACTAAATGGCAAAAAAAAAAGACAAGAAAAATAAAAACAATAATAGAGGCATGAGAAAATAGAGGAAGCATAGTAGCCTACTGGGTTAACGGTGTCTACTCTTGCACCGTGACAGGTGCATGCAAGACATGCCCTAGGGTTTCCTTCACTTCATCAACCTTGGCGAGTGCCAGGTATTTGCATTCTTTCATGGGAGCCATCTTCTTGCTTTTCGACTCTTTCCTTGTTGCTATGTCAAAGTGCCTTGCTCTCTATTGGCACAATCACTCTGTGCTCTGAATGTGGGCTCTTCACTATTACAGTAAAAATGATGAGTTTACTAGGGGTTAATCCCTATTTATAGCCACAATGGTGAAAAGGAAACTTGTTATTCTCTCTCCTCATTTAATGTGGAGTATGCCGTGCAGTGTAGCATGCCCACCATGACATGGTAGCACTATTTGCATTATGATAGGTAGGCCTAGGCAAAAAGCCTTGACATGCTTCAAACTAGCCGTTTGCCTTCACAAAAATATCTTGTTAGTAGTTCAAAAAGACCTTAAACTAGCAATCCTAATGCATAGTTTCAATCTAATTAGCAGTTTGCAAAGACCTTAAACTAGCACCTTCAAAATTTTCACATCCTAGTGATCCACAACAACCTTAAACTAATACTCTACCTATTGGCAATCCACAAAGATGTTAAACTAGCAGCTTTTACATTTTTACACTAGCAATTTTTCATTTCTATGCTAGCAGTTTTGCGTTTTTACTTCCAGGCGGTCCGCCATGACATTAAACTAGCAAATCTTAAACTTTCTATCATACTTTCTATTTATCTCAACTACTCACATTTCATTACTACTTTGCAAATTTTCACTATGCACAATTACTATGAACAAGTACCTCTTAACTAGACTTTCATCTCATTGTGGTAGGTTGAGCGAGGATGGAAATTCATCATGATCTCTCTTCATCTTTAGCTTTAGCAGGTCCACATGGCAAACTTACAAGACAACTAAACTTAGAGCTAATAGACTGGGAATCACCTATAGTTAGCACCGTAGCATCCTTAGAAGCATCCCCAGACCGACTTGAGCATTTGGTCTAAGCCCTAGATTTAGAGGCCAGGGATGTAACTAAGGATCCTCTCATCGAAACGCCTATGACCACATCCAGGGGGGAGATAAAAATGTTAAAACTTAGTTCCCTCCTAGATTCGCAGATGCACAAATATGTAGCCAAAATTCTACAAGATAACATTGAAGTCTATGCATGGTCATATAGTGACATGTTGGGTTTAGATCCGAGGTTGATACAACACAACATCATCTTAGACCCATGCATGAAAGAAGTTAACTAGAAGGCTCATAAGTTTAAACCAGAGATTGCACTAGCTTTACGAGATGAAATCACTAAGCTATACCAAGTTGGTTTCATCTGGGCAATTGATTACTCAGAATGAGTGTCTAACATTGTTGTAGTTTCTAAAAAAATGGGAGGAATACGAATCTCTATAGAATTTTTAGATCTGAACAAGGCAATGATCAAAGACAATTTTTGACTTCCAAGTATCGATCAACTCATCGACACTATGGCTGGTCATGCTTTGTTATCCTTCATGGATGGTTTCTCTGGCTACAACCAAATTCACATTAACCTAGAGCATCAGTTAACAACAACCTTCATGACCCCATGGGGTACCTTCTATTACACTATGATGCCTTTTGGGCTCAAGAACACCGAAGCAACCTACTAGTGATCCATGACTTACATCTTTAGTGACTAAATCTTAGAAACGTTGAACGATTACGTGGATGACATAGCAGTGAAATTTAAAGAAGCCGCTAATCATCCAAATGATTTAGGTGTAGTCCTCAAGTGTTGTCAGATGCATAATTTATGCCTCAATCTTAAAAAGTATGTCTTCGGTGTGAGAACTAGATGCATGTTAGGGTTTGTAGTATCGAAGGCTAGAATACGAGTGGACCTTGACAAAGTTAAGGCCATCGTTAACTTGGCACTACCTACAAATCTTAAGGAATTGCATGGGTTACAAGGTAGAATGTAGTTCATCAAAAGGTTTGTAGCAAAATTGACCAACAAGTTACACCCCATGCAACATCTACTGAAAAAAGGGATTAACTTCGGATGGACACCACTATGCCAACAAGCCTTTGATGATCTGAAGAAAGACCTTTGGCACCTCCCAACTGTTTACCCACCACAGAGGGATAAGCCTTTCTTCATCTGCCTTGCCACCTTGGACACGTCTATCGTGGCACTGCTATGTCAAAAATAGGATGAGGTTCTTAAATACTAGTGTACTATCTAAGTCATGCACTGATAGCGTATGAAGCAAAATACAACGAAGTGGAAAGAAACTGCCTTGCCTTAGTGTTTGCATTAAAGAAGTGGAGACACTATTTGTTTTGTAGCAAGATTAACATTATCTGCAAGAGCAACATACTCTAGGCTATCACAACCAATATGTATGAAAGTAGTAGGATAGCCTGGTGGAAAGCAATAACAATGAAATTTGGTTTGCATTATATGAGCCAATTGTCGACGAAAGGTCAAGCCATAGCAATGCAAGTTACAACCTCACCCATCGACAACCAGGCGACCATAGACCCCGAATTCCTAGACGAGCATGTTAGCACTATCAATGCCATCCCATCGCATCTTGAAGCTACTTTGCATTTCGACGATGCCTCGACCATGCGAGGGGGTAGTGCAACTACTTTCATTACCTTCCTCTTTGGGGAAATGCATCCTTTTGCTTATCATTTTGTGTTCCCTTGTACAAACAATGTGGCAAAGTATGAGGGGTTACCCAGGGGCCTCTTAGCTACACAACCATTAAGAATACAACACCTGGCGATTTGTGAAGATTCACAACTAGTTGTGAATCAAATCGCTGAGGTCTACACCTGCAAAGCTACACACCTACAACCCTATTGCAACCTAGCAAAACATTTGCTCAAACAGTTTGCAACTACAGATGTGCAACACATGCCATGTAATGAAAACACCGTAGCAGACACTTTGGCCACCACCTTAGTGTTAAATATTCCATCACACTTATTCGTAAGTTTACCAACCTCGATTACCAAGTGTATGGAGCCTATCACTCAGGCGGGACACGTAGCCTCTGTTAGCATTGTGGATACCTAGGAGTGGTACGCCAACATTAAATCCTACCTGCAACATGGCAAGCCCCCAAGTGGATTGACATCTACCTAGAGAGATGTGGTTCATAAGCATGCTTGGCAGTATTTTGTTCATGGGAGATAGCGCTCTGTGCAAGTGCTCCTATGACGGTATATTGCTGACATGCGTAAATGAGGAGCAACCGCAGAAGGTGATTAATGAAGTACACGAGGGACTATGCGGTGGACACATAGCACCTAGGGCTATGGCCACAAAGATCAGATGTCTAGGGTACTACTGGTCTCACATGGAGCATGATTACCTGGCCAAAGTCAAAACATGTGATACGTGCCAACAATATGCAAACTCATACACATTTCACCAATAGAGTTGCATCCGACGTAGATCACGTGGCCTTTCCAACGATAAGGATTAGACCTCATAGGGCCTATCACGCCTAAGTCCTCCTCAAGGCATAGCTTCATCATCACCACCACTGAGTATTTTACTAAGTGGGTGGAGGCTATCCCCCTGAGGAAGACTACATCTCCACAGGTTTTCCACTTCATCTTGGACAACATCGTGACAAGGTTTGGGCTTCCCATGACTATTATGACTGACAATGGGCCACAATTCAGTAGTATGAAAACCTGAACCTATTGCAGCAATCTTGGTATCAGATAATCATTCTCCTCGCCATACTACCCATAGGCAAACGGATAAGTAGAGGCTACAAATAAGCCCATCATCAACTTGCTAAAGAAAATTCTTAACAACAGTAAGAGGTGATGGCATGAGAAAATCCTCTATGTGTTGTGGGCTTACAGGATGACATGCAGAACTACGATAGGTAAGACACCTTATAGTCTTATTTATGGATCTGAAGAGGTGTTACCTCTTGAGTTGCAGGTACCATCACTCTAGATGATCCTATCAAATGTCATGAGAGAAGCTCAGAATAATGAGTTGAGGATCATCAACCTCGACTCAATAGAGGAGGAGCATGCAGAAACACTAGGTTGCATAGAGCATTATCAGAACAAGCAACAACAAAAACATCATGCAAATCTGCATCAACGACCAATGCAGAAGGGATACCTCATTCTCAAGGCTATCCATGAGCATATGAACAAATTCTTAGCAAATTGGAAAGGTTCATACATGGTCACAAAAGCCTTTAGAAATGGGGCCTTCAAGCTGGCAAACATGGACAGCAACGAGTTTGGAAATCCGATGAATCACTCATATCTCAAGCCGTACTACATCTAAAGCATGAACAGAGTAAGAAATCGTCCACTACGACATAAAATTGGAAAACACACATCTGATATGACATAAAATGGAAAAGGTAAGCAAACATCTGCTATGACATAAAACTAGTAAAGCTCATTCGCTACAATGTAAAACTGGCAAACAAACATCCACTATGATGTAAAACTGGCAAAGAAGTTTGCTGTGATTATAAACTGGCACAGATAGTTTGATATGACTATAAACCGGCATAGACAGTCCACCATGATGTTAAACTGGCATAAACAGTCTACTAGGACCTTAAACTAGCTCATCCACGATCCCCTATGACAATAAACTAGCATAACGGTGTGCTGGGACCTTAAACCAGGACAGCGACTGTCTGCTATGACATTAAACTGGCACACATGGTCTGCTAGGATCTTAAACTAGTACACCATGGTCTACTGAGACCTTAAACTAGCACACCATGGTCTACCAGGACCTTAAACTAGGTTTGCGGCACGTCCTTAGCATGCATCTATGCTAGTACACAACAAGCAAGCATGCATAGTGCCAACACGGGGTGGGACATTGTAGTTCTAGAATGCAGTTCACGACACCAAGAAAATACCCTCTAGAACATATGCAACACCACTCCTCTTGGCATCTTGCTGATCCCCCGGAAATGTAGTATGACATCCTACTGACCCTCCGGACCTACTACCATCACAGCTCATTGCCCTAGTAGTAGCTTCCCTGGTCAGCACCTGTTGCTAGAGTTCCAGTAGTATTGTGGCCCAGCCACAGTATTGTTATCCTCTAGCCCCTGCCAACGCTTGAGCTCAAGAGACGTTTAGCTACTAGGTAGCCCATCTCATAGCTAAACTAATAATGCTTGCCTTGGGTAGGGATTCTTGAGCATATGCATTCACAGTAAATCCTAGCCTTCTCAGTGCCAGCTCCTCCACATTGATGATGCCAAGGCCGTTGTTGGCCTTCCTAGTTTTTATGTCGCATGCCTCAAAAATAAGGTCAAAAGCTTAGGCAACGTCCACAACAAGCAAGACCTTTGCCTTCATTTTGCATCATGGTTGTTTCTCCTGGTTTTCTTTCTATTACGTTTGCAGGGTGCATACCAGAGGGGCATTGGTTAGAGGTGCATTTTGCCATGGCGTTAGGGCACTACATCACTGCAAGGTGGTCATCTTGATTATCTTGGCTACTTTGGAGTGCACATCTTGTCCTCCCCTTTAAGCTTCTTTACCTCATTCCTTGCACCCGCAATTCCACCCTCTTCCCTCTTTTATAAGATTTTCTCGACGCCTGTCAAGCCCTCCCATG
The DNA here is from genome assembly GCA_015680685.1 of Gnetum montanum. Classification (NCBI taxonomy): domain Eukaryota; kingdom Viridiplantae; phylum Streptophyta; class Gnetopsida; order Gnetales; family Gnetaceae; genus Gnetum; species Gnetum montanum. Next base: position 1,217,099 of record MNCI01001825.1, read on the forward strand.
TGCTCAACCACAAACTCCATGATGCTCGTAACATAGCTCATCACATGGGAAGCATCTGTAGGAAGGTTAAAGCCCCATGTGGATGTAGCACAACTCATCCTGAGAAAGAAACACCTATCCTATAATGAGGTTATTTGCAAATATAAATGACAAAATAGCAAAAGGCAAAAGTGTAAGAGAGTAAAAGCTCACGCACAAAAAAATGTGCATAAAAAAAATGTCACATAGGCTATTTCACAATCACCCTCTCTAAGCATTTCGACGAGAGGTCAAAGGTCAGCAAAAGTAAAGATGACCATGCAAACTACTCCCTCACATGCACTCTGATGAGGGATTCTACTAAGTTTCATCTTTACCATTTTCCTAAGCCTCCTTTCCTCCCCACTTAGCCCTCCCTTTTCCATGCATAACCAATGCAACACTCTTAAGCATAGCTGAGTGACATCTTGGCGATCATCGAATAGAGATGTTAGCATTTTGTCTTTTGTGGTGTTTTGTATTCTTTGTTGGCATCTCTTGGGTCCATCCTCTAGATGTAGACAAACAGGGGCTAATGAAACACCCTAAATTTTCAAGGCATTCTTGCTTCACCAGGTCCTTGGAATTTAGGCAGCGTCATGGTAGTTTGGTAGGAAATGGACACTCTGAGTGTAGATTGTCCAATTTGGCAAGTTTTCTACACTCAATGTTGACAGGCCTAACAGACTCTCTATGCTACTCACCTGGGTAGCTCATCCAGCTGACAGTCTACTCAGAAGCTATGCGTGGGATTGTCGGCGATGCTCAAGATGTGAGAAACAATTTGAAAAGTTTTCTACTCAAGAAGTTTGCTACACTACGCTATGCTATGTAGCATAGCAGGCCTCAGGAGAAAATTTTTCAGGCAATCAATTGTGAACTATTGCAAGACAAAGTGCTACGCTATGCTATGCTATGTAGCGTAGCACAACATAGCAATAGCAAGACAGAAAGGCCCAGGTTACTTAGTGATTTCAATTGCACTAAGCAAGCACCTATGGCCTTCAAAACCAATTTCTTTGCTTGGCTTCATGTCCTTCAGCAAAGCTCCTCTTACTAGAAAAATAGCAGATTAAGCAAAAAGTAGGCTATGTTGGCTGCTATGCTATGCTACACTACGCAGTATAGCACAACATAGCAATGATGTAAGAATGACAAAACACATCTCAAAATGCAGGATCAACAAGTTCAAATGCTTCACATCGCACAGAAAAAAGTTTGTAGATTGTCAGTGTGATCATTAGACAAAATATTGCAACTTAAGTGCAAATTGTAACTAAGGCCAACTACTACACTACAATACACTAAGTAGTGTAGCATAGCATAGCAAACATGCAGAACTAGCCAATACACTTCAAAGGCTTCTAGCACCTGCCATTAACTCTAATGCAAATTTCTTCTTCGAACTAGTGGATACACTATGCTATGCTACATAGCGTAGGAAGCAGCGTAGGTACGCTATGCTACCAAGCTATGCTCCATAGCGTAGTAACCGGCTACGCTACATCAGTGTGCTTCACTCCTTGTCTGCATCGTTGGCACACATGATCCCATCATCTCCAATTTTGAAAACATGATTGCAACATGGTAGGCTCGTCAATCAATCAGCTTTGCATGTTCGTGCAACATGGGCACATCAACACCTTGTGGGTCCAGGACACGTGGCATCCAAATTGCATTTCTCATGTGCTACTAGCCTTATAAATATCCTGACGAGCAAAGTTCCAAGGTTTGGCAAATCGATTAAAAAATTAGTCAGCAAGTTGGCAAAAAAAACTGATCAGAGTTGGCAAAAAATTGTAGTTAATGGTAAATTAGCAATTCTAGTGTTTGACAAAAATCTTAGCTTTTAGCAATTGTTAGCATTTGTTGTTGGAAAACTGGCAATCCAAAGAGTTGATGAAAATTAAGCAATTGGCACTCTTGTTTGGCATTCTGTTAGCTCTTTTCTATTGCCTTTGTGGCATTCTACATTGTTAGCTTTTGAATCCGCATTCAAGCGTACAGTTGGATTGCTTTGAACGTCTTGGTTACTTTTGGGATCTCTGTGCTTCCCAGCGTCGTGCAACTGATTGTATCGACTTTGACAAAGTAGAGCCGTAGTCTTGAAGTGGTGTATTTCTTAACTCCAGTTTACTTTATTCTCGTACTTATCATTGCATTTTACATCATTTTCATTTCCTCGCATATAATAATCATTATTTTACGCTATAAAAATTGTTTTCAAACTACACATTTGCAAAAGGTTTAGTGACATCGATTAAGTCCCTGTCTAATCAACTAGACCATTCAGGGCACCCCATTTTCATTTTATTTAGCATGGCCCTCACGCGGATCCAAGGTTAAGACTGTCCAACCGATGACCTTTTGATGTTTCTAGCCATCGACTTTTTTGGTTGCTACAAATTGGATTCTTCATTATATTGATGGTGCTTTTGTTGTCATAATAAATTAGTGTAGATTGGGATTTTACCCTTAAGTCCTTGAGTGTTTCTTTCATTCATAAAAGTTGGGCTCAATGGCTTCTAGCTAAAAGATATTTGGATTCTACTATAGATAATGTTGTGAAAGTTTTCTTTTAGGTCATCCAGGAGACAAGGCTTTCCTAGGAGAAAGCAATTTCCACTTGTGCTTTGATAATCATTTGAACAACCTACCTAATCTGCATCATAATATCCAACAAGATCAAGTGGGGAATCCTTTGAATACCAAACTCTCCAATTAATGGTACCTTTCAGATAATGAAAAATACATTTAATAGTCTTTAAATGGGATTCCTTTAGGTTTTTCTAATATCTAACATAAATTCCTCTACTTAATGCTATGTCAGGTCTACTAGTAGTTAAATAAATTAGGCTACCTATCATACCTCTATAAAGCTTGTGATCAACATGTTTTTCCTAATCATCTTTGGTGAGCTTGAAATTTGCTGCAATAGGAGTATTCTTTACCTTAACTTTTTTTAGGTTAAAATTGAATAGTATATCTTTGATAATGATAAATTAAGTTTCATATTTTTTTGATTAATTTGAAATCCAAGAAAGTTGTTGAGCTCTCCCATCATTATCATTTCAAATTCTAATTGCATAATATTTGAAAACTTCTTAAAAAGAATTTCATTCGTGGCACCAAAGATAATATTATCAACATAGATTTGAACAATAAGTAAATCATTATTTTCTCTTTTTAGAAATAATGTGACAACAACCCTACCTCTTTTAAAGCCATTGGATGTGAGGTATTGGGAAAGTCTTTCGTACCAAGCTCTAGGAGCTTGTTTAAGCCCATAGAGAGCCTTCTTAAGCTTGAAAACATATACCTCTTCTTTTATGATTCCATTTAGAAAGGCACGTTTCACATAAATTTGATAAATATTGATATTTTTAATGCTACCATATGCCAAAAGAACTCTAATAGATTCATGTCTAGCAATGAGGGCAAAGGTCTCATCAAAATTAATTCCTTCTTGTTGATTATAGCCTTTTTCAACTCTGCTAGGTTTATTTTTAATGATATTTTCATTTTCATTGGCTTTATTTCTAAAAACCCATTTTGTCCCTATAATTAGTTTATGGTTTGGTTTAGGTGTCAATTTCCATACATCATTCCTAGTGAAATAATTTAGTTCATCTTGCATAGCAAAAATTCATCCTTCTCATTTTGCTTCTTTAAAGTTTTTATGTTCCAAAGATATGTTCCATAGGCACAAATTTCCTTAGTTTGGCTCCTAGTGTGAATTCTATCTTGTACTTGTTGAATTACATCATTAAGAGAATCTATTCTACTAAGTCTAGGCAGCTTAGGTTGAATTGATGAAATCTTCATATGTTTGTCCTTTCTCTTCATCATGTTCAGTATCTATTTCTAAATTTTTGTCAATTTGAACTTGTGAGATACTAGATAGATTTTGAATGGGAACTACTTCATTATTAGCTTGTGATGAATTAATATCACTATCATCAATTTTCATATTCATAGTTTTTTCCATAACATTTTTTCTTTTGTTGAAGACTCTATATGCTCTACTAATAGTAGAATATCCTAAGAAAATGCCTTTATCAATTTTAGGATCAAATTTTCTTAAGATATCTTTATCATTAAGAATATAGCATTTAGAACCAAAGACATGAAAGTAACCTATAGAAGGTTTTCTACCAATCCATAATTCATACAGAGTTTTAAATGTGAACATTCTTACCAAAACTCTATTGGAGATGTAGCATGCAATATTAATTACTTCAATGCAAAAGTGATAAGAAAGATCTTTTTTTTTTCATTCTATATAGTTCTTCCCATTTCATTCAAGATCTTATTCATTCTTTCAACTATACCATTTTATTAAGGAGTTCTTATAATAGAGAATTGATGAAGTATGTTGCTCATTTGACATTATAGCTCAAATTTGTTATTCTTGAATTCCCCTCCATTGTCACTCCTGATGACTTTTACATCATAGAATTTTTCTTTTTAAATCTTGAAACACCATGGAAATTGTGAATCGGCCTCAGGTGAAGATTCAAGATTCAGGCAAAAGTTCGTGATAGAATTCCAGAAGGTAGAACAAGGAAAAGTAAGGTGAAACAGTGCCCGGCATCAAGTCTCCAAGTTCCTTATAAATTTCAATTTTACTATGTTTTCTGTCTTTACGCTACATTACACAACATAGCGTAATGATGCTTAGCGTAATTCTGCTTAACATAGTCTGATGTCAGAAGGGTCGGATTCACACTCTATTATGCAAGGCAGCGTCATGAGATTCAAAAGGGTCAAAGGGAAAGTCCAAAGGAAGCGCGACAGATCGACTCCTTTCTTTTTGCAGATTGATCGCCTTATGCTCGTTACGCTACGTAGCGTACGTCAGCGTACTTTATCATCGAGTTGATCATTTTCTACACTTCACTACGCTTTCCTGCGTAAATGAGTGTAAAACAGCTTGACTCACTATTTCCATGCTTTGTTACGCTCTGCCACGCGACGCAGCGTAAACAAGTGTAATACAACATAAAGCCGGCTAAAGCAGTTACGCATTTGCTATCCATACACACAATACGTTGATGAGCATATTGTGCGTAATCATGAAGTAGCTTCGGTAAAAGTGTTGACAGCATACGTTGCAATGTGACGTGACATAGCCAGTTCATCAAGTCAACAGCATCTGGAAACTTCGAGACACGTGTCATCAAGGCCGTGCCTTTTCTGCATGTTATAAATACCCCAGTTGGCGAAGAAAGGTGGGGGGACTTCTGGACATTTTTTTTGGAGAGAGAAGCAGCGGTTGGCATCTTCAACTTTTGGCAGTTATCATTCTTGAGCAGAAAAAAGAGACATTTTTTCGAGCATTTGGCAGCAGGAGCGATCATACCTTTTGGGCGAAAACACAGTTCTCCCATCGGTGATCCTTGGCAGTTTTGAGCAGAGACTATCTAAATCGAAGAAGATAGATTAGAGATCGAGAGATCATCTGGTGCGGTTGGCAAGATCTATTGATCAGACACAGTTGGTTGATAGACATCCGAGCTTGACCTTCCTTGCACTCCATCTTTGGCTTACAAGGTAGACCGAGCTCCATTCTGCACTCCTTGTTAAACTGTTTTTCTTATTATTTTGTGTATGTTTCGCACAAGATAATCAGAGTCTTCCCATTGTAATTTTGTATACAAGATACTCGTTCTTTCGAGTCAAAGTATAGATCTTGAAATCACCGATTTCTCTTATATCCGATTTCCTTTGTCATGTTAATGTTGTCATTATTGCAATTTATCTACATCATTTTCCTCTCCTTTTGCGATCTATCGAATCAAATCGTTCCATGAAACACCTATAATCTTCATCGATTTATTGATTTAGTAAGTCCCTGTCTGATCGATAAGATCGTTCAGGGCACTGCGGATTCGTTTTCTCCAGCACAGCCCTCGCACAGATCCGTGGTTAAGACTGTGTACACAGATTTTATTTAGTATTCCAGCTGTCGACATTTTCCATCGTTATAGTTTTCTAGCGCTAGAAGGAGGGCCTAGGCTCCAATTCGTATTTTTACGGGTAGCCCTGTAAGCGATCTGTACCTGCATTGCCAAAACTTAAACGTAATACCTCTAGGGAAGTTTACAAAAAGCGTGCGGTGTAGATCGGTCACAGTAACGATTCCTTTGGAATCCTACAGGGTAGAAAGCCTAATCGCGATCTTCTTTGTCCATCACTTTTTGGTTCTAATCACTTATTGCCGTTAATCTGTTTGACCAATGGATTCTGCATACACAACCACAGCTGCCATGATTACCACTGACTCGGGTGCCACATCTGTGAATCCCATCGCCGCCACTGGACCAGCCTCTGGTGTTATAGGACCTCAAGGACCATCGCGTTGGTCATTGAGACTACAAGGCAAAGACCCCGTATTTACTGTTGTAACCCCTGAGGAATACAACTTCATTTGCATCAAGATTCAGGCAAAGCTTGCTCTCAGCCGAGCTGAAATTGAGGCAAAGCGAAATTTGGAGATGATCCACCAAGGGGATCAGGATTTTACCCCTATCGCCTGCGACATCATCCCCTTGACAGGACATTACCACAAAATCATAACACAATTGGTCATGGCTAAGAGCCAGGCTACACAGTCTATGCTGGAACCTCAGAATGGGGAGGAAGAGGAAGATGAACTTGCAGCCCAGTCCAACCATTCTTACCACACTCTCAGCCCCCATACGTACATAAATCCCCTTTTTCCTTTCATAGGAGAAGCTGCCCCTCTTAATCCAGCCATGACCATGCAAGCTCACATCCCTGTCATCCTGCAGGCCACTACACAGTCATCCATCTTACAAGTGCAAATACCCCAAAATAACATGGGGCAGTCTCGTCACCGCACGTAATCAGCATTCCTTCGGTGGTCCCAGCATCCACCATGCCCTATTTCATCCCTCAGATCCAACCCCATGCCATATCTACAACTCGCCCGGTGCAAAATCAGGCACAAATTTTATCGCTGCCGCCTCCTCTAACTCAACAGATCACAACCATCGTTCAACCACAGACATCTATCCAACAACCCACCGCGAGTTAGTGGATCATCCACGTGGCACAACATAACCAGTCTGTGGTATATGGCGTGCAACCCTCAGTTGCACCCACAACGCATGTTCTGCAAATGGTCCCACAATATCCTTATCATCTCTATCCTACACAGCTGGCGGTGGCCAATCTCTCTTCTCAAACCGGTGGGTGGTGGTCCTCACAGGCACCTCCGTCTGCAGGGATCCCCGCTGCATCATCTGCCAGCCAAACGATCCCTCCGTTCCCTTTACCTGACGCAACTCTTGCAAGTCAACCCCCTGCTCCCCCTACACAGACATCTTCATCAACAGGCTTAGATCAAGTATTCTTACTTATTCAAACCCTCACCGAGGAGGTTAGACGCCTTAAGGCCATTGGTTCAGACACTATACAGATCATGGACTTCTATCAAGATGATCCTATTAGTCCAGCAATCCCCATGTTGTCGCTACCCCAGGGGATTTCCTTACCCCATTTCACTAAATATAATGGGGAGGGAGATCCCAACGCCCACCTGGTCACCTTCAGATCTGAATCCTTGTTGCTACAACAATGGCCTCATAACAATCATCCGCGTCTTTGCGATGTCTTTGGCAGAGAAAGCTTTAGATTGGTATCGAGCCCTCCCTTGCTCCTCCATCTCAACCTTGGAAGAGCTTCTGACACAATTCGTGACTCGCTTTAAATACAACCTAAAGCCGGAGGTCACATTAGATCAACTTATGGGAGTGAAATAGGACCCGCTCGAACCAGTCCAAAAGTTCATACAGCGATGGAGTGCTACTTTGAATGAAATCCGTGAGCCAATCATGGAGGCCCATTTGCTGGCCATATTCAAAGGAGTAGTTAATGACTTCATTAAGTCTAAGCTATATTACCTTTCCCCTAGCTCGTTACATCAGGCCTTCGCCCAGACTAAAAGCATCCAAGATTCCACCGAGGCTAGCAAAGACCCGACATATGTCGCCTATAAGAATGCTAACAACAAGGGTAAGGATAAAGGCAAAACAACAACAACGACGGTAGCTGCGCTGGCTGAAGGCGCTAAGAAAGAAAACAAGAAGACACCTACAGCATCACCCGAGACCTTGGCTAGTACGAGTAGCACTAGCCAAGACACATCTGCCACTGAAAAACCCCCCCAGCCAAAACCAAACTTTGAGCGTAAAGATCGTTCAAAGTATATAGCCCTCCCTGTAAAACACTCAGAACTGTTGAAGCAACTATTAGGGGCAGGATACATTCAGCCTAAGAAGGTATCCAAAGAAGCTCTGAAGCATCACAGGCGTCATTGTGAACTGCTGAAGAATCCCTCTTTAGCCCTACCTGACGAACCACTAGTTCCGAGGTCTTTTAGGCTGGACCGCTTCTGTGACTACCACCAGTTGTGTGGTCATGATACAGATTACTGCTGGGCATTGAAAGATGATATTCAACGCATGATTGAAGATGGTTCACTCAGACTAGATGGCAGTAGTCCAATGCATCTGAAAAACCAAGCGTTGCATGTGTACAAGAATCCATTAAACGCAAATGATGCCCTGTACACAATCAACATGGTAAGTACGGATGGTGAGAGGAAAGCACCGCCCAAACAACCTTTTGTTTTGCGTGTACCTACCAACTCACCAAGGGGGACAAGCCTTTCACCAGTAGCTAGTGGTTTCTCAAGGCCACCCTTCATCATTCGGGCGCCTTCTCCAGATTCAACTCAGCCTTCCAGTAACAGTAAAGCCACAGCTATGTCCACGCCCACACCTAAGGTGCCTTTCATTCTCAGGGTGCCAAAATCACTGGCTGCCTCTTTTACGCAGGGGCAAGCCTCTAACACAAATCCTCAACCATCACCTAATAAACAAAAGGAAGGGGATGCGTCTAGTAATGCCATAAAAAATCACCTTACGCTAGGCTTCGCTAGGCCCAGGCCCTTGGCCTCTGTCCCTGCGTCCGTGCCTCATGGATAAGACAAGGGTATAGAAACATAGCCACCTCCCCTTGGCAAGAAAAAGAGCATCGCTCCAGCCGATGCTGTTCCACCTCGGGAGATTCATCTCTTGGGGTGAATGGAAGAAAACAAAGGGGACAGACAAGCCAGTAGAGAACAGGATCTCCTCGATGTGTTTACGTAGGTTAAACAGGCTCTGAAACAAAAAAATACAACTCTGAGCCTCTATGACCTGCTCATGATGTCTCAAAAACACCGTGAGGCCATGGTCTGCATGCTAACATCCATACCTGTGGAGGAAAGCTTACTAGTGAAGGAGGAAGCGATACACACTGTCATGTTTCCCTCTGACGTTGAGCGACCTAAACCTACCTCATTGACCTTTCATGATGAATCCATCAAAGATGATCCTGAGAAAGGTCAAGTGACAACTGAACCGATGTTTATCACCATCTAGGTTGGTCAATATCAAATCCAGAGGGTGCACGTGGACGACGGTGCAGCTACAAATGTCATTCCTTATCCCATCATGGATAGGTTGGGTCTGGTCGACCAGATCAGTCCCACAATGACAACATGTGTAAAGTCATTCAACGGAGCATGGGTTCAGGTCAAGGGGATGGTATGCATCGAATTTGTGGCAGGGGATCAATTCCCAATGGACGCTACATTCCTTGTCGTCGAGGAGATGCTCGGGTTCAACTTAATTCTAGGGAGGCCTTGGCTAGCCCAACTGAGGGCGGTTTCATCACCAATCCATCAGGAAATACACCTACCCTATGCAGGGGAAGAGGTTGTAATACGTGGTGACAAAATCACCCCCAGGACTGTCAACAATATCGAAGAGGAATGGGGTTCGGAGATAGAAACATTGGATGATCAGACCCATCCCCGAAACCCTGAACAAACCAAAATAAATGATGACAGTCTAGCCTGGGCCAACCTGCCATTTTAGGATGATGGTGTGGAAGAGTCAGACTGCAAACCTCCCTGCCCTTACGCATCACTGAACGTAAGGGCCATCAAGAAACAATTACGAATTAGTGATTAATCTGAATAGCATTTACGCGCATCTTAACGTCTTTACTAATTTTTCCTTTTACGCTTAGCAGTTTGCATTGTCAATCTTCTTTAATATATTCATACATATTTACGCTTTCTATTCATTATGCCATTCACATTTCTTTATATACGCTATTTACGCTCCTTGATCATTTTAATGCAATTACACAGAAATGTACATTATTATCAATTACGCTTCCAAACTTACGCATTGGCCCGCAACGGCCTTAAACTAGTAGTGGCCCGCAACAACCTTAAACTAGTAGTGGCCAACAACGGCCTTAAATTAGTTGTGGCCCGCAACGGCCTTAAACTAGCTATGGCCCGCAACGACCTAAAACTAGTGATGGCCCGCAACGGCCTAAAACTAGTGACGGCCCGCAATAGCCTTAAACTAGCAATTCCATTTCATAGCAACGTAACTTATTCTAAACCTTTGACAACTACATTTACACTCTGCAAATAAAGATATAAACCTAAAATAAAATAAATAGCATTTAAAACCATACAGAAGATCTTAATGCCAGTCTTTTCAACATTCATATAACCATTGTTCAATTCCAATCAATAAAATCATGCGTAAGTTATAGTTACGCATCCCCCCTAGTGCCACTATCACCCATATCCCTTAGGTCAAGCTCTAAGCCTAATAAATCGTCCTCAAGTGGGCTATCCTTCTTAGAAGGTATTCCTTCGCGAGGAATGCCATCCCCACGAGGCCCTTGCTCTAATGTCGGCTCCACAAGAGGATGCTCTTCGCTATTACACTCCTCTTCTTCTGCTTGTTCCCCACCCTGTTCACCTTGTCCCTTCAATTCTTGTACCTGTACACAGTAAATACATTAGCAAAGACTTAAACCCTTAATCAGAAAATTTAAATTCAATAATGTTTAAACTTACTCGTGACGGCCCTGCTTCCGCAGCAAAGGGAAGCTGTTCTAAACCGACCCATAGACACTGCATAATCTCATCTTCCATTAGTTCAGACCATGTGCTGTTCCCCAGAGCAGCTCCAGCCTTTACCTTCCCCTTTTCCAGACTAGTCCAGTGAGGCGGATCAGGGAAGAAAGTAGGGATAATAGTCTCGCCCCCAGGAAGAGTCATTTCTCTTTCCGGTAACGCACTTACTGTCACCTGCTCCTAAAACTTCTCAAAAGCTTGGGATGCGCCAATGACATCAAGGTATACCCGCAAGGATTGAGCTTCGATGGTAGAATCACGGTAATGCTGATGATAAGAGAGATACTCTCGCTTATACAGATGTTTGTGATCTTTTTCCTTTTGCCCCCACTCTTGCACACTTGTGCAGAAATCCTTCCAGTCTTGGATTTTTTGAGATAACAGCTCTATCTGCATCCGCTGCTCCACCAATTCCTGACTGGTTTGCACACTGTTCCTGACTGTAGTCCAGTAGCGGGAGTAGTCAATAACAGTTGTGCACCAGTCCTCATCACCCATTTCCCACGCTTGCAGGAACTCGCATCGCGATTTTAAGTCTCTGACCTCTTTTGCCAGAGACTCCTTCTCCCTCTCTAACCTCTGCAGCCTTTTCCAGAGGTCTTCATTGACACTCTTACTCTCCCACAAGGAGTGAGTCGAGCGTAATGCACATTTACGCATCTCCTCATAAATATTGCATGGCACGATCGCCCCGTCAGATGGTCCCATCGAAGGTGAGCTCCTGACAGCAAACATTATCAATATAAATGAAACATTACCACTTTCTAATAAAATAAACCTATTATAGTTATAACATACCAGCTCCAGGATCGACGCGCTTGAGGTGCTCGATCATATTGCTGACAACGCCTTCCATGAAGGCGAATTTGTCAGGAAACTCTTTCCATGTTCTACTCACAGAGACAGACATGGATACATCTTCTTCACCTGTAGCGTAATTTAGTTAAAAATCCTAATTATTAACAAAACTCAAGATATCCAATGTGCTTATTACCTCTGCCGGTTACAGTGGGGGGTGCGTCGACAATTCCCGCCTCCTCCCTCTCCTCACGCACAAGAGTCTGTGTGTCGCTAGTTCTAATAGCTGGGGGCTCTTCTTCCAAAACTGAGGCCCCTTCTCCATGACTTAATATCACTACCCCTGTCTCAAGGATCAACTGCTCCGTAGGTCTCACTGTTCATATCACATTCACATTTAGACAATTCAAAATATCCTAAATAGAAATTACGTAATACAATAACTTTCACCACGTTTCTTTTATGCTTACCAGGCAGAGGTTTACTCCATTGAACTCTGACTTGCATGGTTTGGCCTATGCCACTCCCAGGCTCCGCAGGGGCCTTGGTTAAGCGAAGCCTTTTACGCCAAGCCAAAGTCTCTACAATCTCTACCGCCAAGCGTTTCCCTCGCGAAGTGTCACCAGTGTAAATGGGCATCACCCCGCCTACACTGTCGGGGCCTTGCACTCGAGACGCCACCAAATCCCTTGTCGTTATAGACAGAGATTTTCCAATCCCTTCTGGGGGATCCTATCCATGGGTAGTGCTGAAAATGTGGGTAATACAAGGTTTGGATAGCTAGTCTCGGTCCTGCAACACCCTGACCCGATTCCTCTGGATGACCAAAAATTTGGCAAAACATCGAAGGCAAGCTATGAAGAAGGCATAATGCACGTTGAAACGAGAATCAAGCTTCTGGCGAAGCCTGATCATTTCAGTGCGTAACCCCTCAGCAAAGTAGCTTGCCGAGTCAAACTGGGTTCCTTCCTCCATAACCTCCCGCATGATACGGGTCTGTTCTATGGTGAAGAACCTCCCTTGCAAGAGTGTTTTGGGGAAAGCCCAGGCCCGAAACAGGGGATAAATTGTCTTGGCGATCTCTGGTTTGATCTTCTCACAAGGGATCCCCTTAGCCTCCTTCTTGGCCCCTAGACACTCCTCCAGCCACTCCTGACAAGCGAGGCTCCTCTTCACCTTTTCCTCTATGGGAAGGCCATCAGAGGGGATGCCGAAAATGTCTGCAAAAAGCTGAGCATCAATATCAAAACTTACACGTACGTGATGCACACACGTGCAAAAGCGCTGAGCCCTTTCGCTGAAGGAGTTGACCAGGGTTAACATTTCACTGACGGGGACATCAGGGGTTACAGCCAAAAATAAGTGCATTAGCCTTGCTTGGCGCAGCTTGGTAACCATCGCAACCGGGGCCGTCGCATGGCCGAGCCAGCATTGTGCCTCCTTGATGTCGCAGTAGTGGAAGAGAAGGGTATTCGCCTCACGGCCGAAAATTGTAAGGGTAATCTCCTAGGATTCCTTGACTGAAAAATGCAAGACACATGTCAAAAAATACTATTACGTGACATTCACGATTCACAATCACATTATGCAATAATAAAATACACAGCAATTTTACCAGGTCCAAATGGCAAAGGAAAGGGAGGAAGTTTCCTCTACACGTCTGCAACAGTAAGGGGCGGATCCAAAGTCCAATTGTCATGTAACCACCCGAGATTCTGGCAATTCTCAAAAGCATCAGCATAACGGGTGGGGTATTCATGAATGTCAAAGCCGATCTACCCCATTACACCAGCGCATACATTGCTAGTAGAGGTAAACGCCTTTATTGTCATTTCAGTCCAAGTTAAGGTATCACCATTGCCTACTAACTTGTTCTCATGGATAAAAAACCTGTACCATACCACATATGTTTATCTTACGCTTCAGACCATAGACATATAATGACAATACTGCCAATAAAACCACTTACCCCCCTGAATAATACACTGTGCCTGGTGGATTCTGGAAGTAAGTCGAGACATGATGGGCCACGAACAAAGTGTTGTATGCGTGGTAACAGCTAAATTGAGCCATTTCCAAGATCCAACTTAAGCACCTCAACCCTCTGGTGCTAAGTTCGTGGTCCTAGGGATGACCAGTGTCGATAGCCCCATCTATCAAGAAAGCTAGAATTCCCTGCGTAGAACCCACTAACAGGTGCTCCAAAATGGCGCCAGCAATATCTCTCGACAGGTGTGACTATACAATAATGCTGTAGTTATGCAGTAAAAACTACAAAAACTCCAGCGCATCCTTTCAAAACCATATGGCCCTCCCATGCAATCGAGTCTGAGGGAAAGGAACATTAGGTACGATTGGGTTTACGCAGCATAAAACCCCGACTATATCCAAGATGATTAGAATGGGTCTTAACATGATACTGTACAGAGACGATAATAAACACATCAATGTCTAGATTCAGATTTGCATGCTTAAAATACAGAAAATCTACAGATTACGCTTAGCTATTCATGCCGAAATCGCCTAAACCCTTGCAACAGTATAAGGTTTGTCCCTGACAATAGCGATAGACGCAATCCTAGTGTATAAACCCTCATGCTAACGCGAGGTCTATAGTCTAAAAATTTAATATACGCAGACGATGCTACAAGAATAAACATTGCAAAAGTAACACGAATAAGCAAGGGATGGCATACTGATTCAAAGGCGTAGGGTTTCTCACTTCGACCATTGCCTGCGAGGCATGCTACAGGCTCCCTTGCACCTCGTCAATCTTGGCCAATTTTGTGTTCTTCCCTCTCACTTTAGGCGTCATTGTTGCAGCTCTAGCACTTTCGCACCTTCATGCCTTTGCAAACAACACACTCCAATCTTCTGCTCCTCCTTTCTCTCTGTAATAGCTAAGAATTCAAATTCGCAATGGCAAACAACCTGCTCTAAATGAAAACTGCTTACTTATATGCAAAATTTAACTAACTTGATACCCGATTTCAGCGAGACTTGCCTAAATGCTGGTGTGAGCTAGAACCTGAGGATCGAGGCATTAATTGCATCAGATATCACACGCATTACGGTCTGAAACAACCCTAAACTATTGTATCTTATCTCCTCGTAATCAGGTCTCATTAATTACAGGTTGTTCGCGAAATTTAAAATTTAGTTAGTCTTACGCTCAGTAACGTCACGTCACGTCCTATACACTAGACTAAGCATTATTCATTAAGCACTTATCACATCAAACTTAGTATCTTTCTAATTACTCTCGTATTTGACAATTTTGCAGGATAATTGACAAATGGAAAAAATTTTATCTACACCGCTAGTTTTAACAAGCTTACACGGTGAAATCATTAGACAGCTTGATCTCACACTAATAGAAACTAACCTAGCCCTTAATGACACAATCATAGCCACGTTGAAAACATCTCTAGACTGGCCAGAGCAATCGACGCGCACGCTATATTTGGAAGCTGGAGATGTAACCGAAGATCCACTCAACGAGGTCTCTGTAGTTACGCATAGGGGTGAGACTAAAACTCTCAAGGTTAGTTCTCTATTAGACCAAAAGGCACATGACGACATAAAACAGGTCCTCCAGAATAATATCACGGTGTTTGCATGGTCATACGAGGATATGCCGAGACTAGACCCAAGATTAATTCAACACAACATAATCCTAGATCCCCATATCAAAGCCGTCAGATAGAAAGCACAAAAGATCAAGCTAGAAGTCGTGCTAGCAGTATGTGATGAAATCACTAAACTGTACCAAGCTGGTTTTATTCGTGCGGTTGATTACTCAAATTGGGTATCTAACATTATAGTGGTTCCTAAAAAGGCCGGAGGAATACGCATATGCATAGACTTCCAGGACTTGAACAAAGCTACAATCAAAGATAACTTCCCTTTGCCAAGTATCGATCAATTAGTGGATACAACCGCTGGACATGCGCTTTTGTCCTTCATGGATGGCTTCTCAGGCTACAATCAAATATGCATCAATCCAGAGCACCAGCTAACAACGGTATTCATGACGCCCTGGGGGACCTTTTGTTACACCATGATGCCTTTTGGCTTAAAAAACGTCGGAGCGACGTATCAACGAGCCATGGCGTACATCTTTAGCGATTACCTCCTAGGGAGACTGAATGTTTATGTTGACGATATAGCTGTTAAGTCTATAAGGTCATAGGACCATTCAGAGGATCTGGAGTTAGTCCTTAAAAGATGTTCTAAATATGACCTTCAGCTCAACCCAAAGAAGTGTGTGTTCGGAGTCAAAACCGGACGTATGCTGGGGTTTGTGGTGTTAGAAACCAGCATACGAGTAGACCCTGATAAGGTCAAGGCCATTTTTGAATTAACAACTCCTACAAATCTTAAGCAATTACGTGGATTACAAGGGAGGTTACAGTTTATCAAGCGGTTCATCTATAGATTAACCGACAAGTTACACCCTATGCAACATTTGCTTAGAAAGGGGGTCAATTTCGAATGGACAGAAGCGTGCATTTGATAGCCTAAAACGGGAACTTCAATGCTTGCCAACGGTATTCCCGCCACAAAGGGATCAACCGTTCTACATTTACCTTGCAACTTTGGACGTAGCCTTAGCCACATTACTCTGTCAAAAGAGAAGTGATGGGTCAAAAGTACCCATTTACTACTTGAGTCATGCCCTATGTGCGTATGAAATGAGGTACAATGAAGTAGAGTGTAATTGCCTAGCCTTAGTGTTCATGCTAAAGAAGTGTAGGCACTATCTCTTCCGTAGTCAGGTTAACATCATCTGTAAAAACAACATTCTTAGGGCCATTACACATAACTTATACGAAAGTAGCAAAATAGCTCGTTGGAAGGCTATCACGGCGGAATTCGATTTGCATTACATTGGCCAATATTCTATGAAAGGCCAAGCGATAGCCGACCAATTAATAACATCACCTATTGACAGTCAGGCAACCATAGAGCCTGAATTTCCAGATGAACACGTACATAGTTTAAGCCCTGTTTTAATAGGCCTCGAAGCAACGTTATACTTTGATGGAGCTTCAACTATTAGAGGTGACAGCGCCACTACAGTTATTACACTATCACTTGAGGATGTGCGTCTTCACACTTATCGCTTGACCTTCCCTTGTATGAACAACGTGGCAGAGTATGAGGGGCTCCTCAGGGGATTACTAACTACCAGCGAACTCAATGTTCAACACCTGGCAATTAGGGGTGATTCGATGCTCATCATCAATCAGATCATAGGAGTCTACGCCTGCAAGGCTGCACATTTACAGCCCTACTGCGATATGGCTAAAGATCTTCTGAAGTGGTTCACGACCATCGATGCCCAAAATGTGCCACGCAATGATAACACACTGGCCGACGCACTGGCTACACTGGCTTTGAACGTGCCTTCACACCTGTTCGACACCTGTTCCACATTAATAACAGATTGCATAGATCCCATCGTTCAGGTGGCACAAATATCCTCTCTGCTCGAGGACAGAATGCCAGAGTGGTAAGATAGCATTAAGACTTACCTCTTGCATGGCGAGCCACGGCATGAATTAACATGAGCGCAGAAAGATGCAATCCGCAAGTGAGCTAGGCAATATGTCATCATAGGAGACAGTACTCTCTATAGACACTCTTTTGATGGTGTGCTACTTACTTGCGTTAACAAGGACCAAGCACAACGTATAGTCGACGAGGTCCACGAGGGTTTATGCAGAGGACACATAGCACCACGGGCTATGGCTTTAAAAATCCATCGCTTAGGGTATTACTGGACATACATGGAAAAATATTGTCTAACAAAGGTTAAACTTGTAACATGTGTTAGTGTTACGCAAATCTTATACACGTGTCACCTACAGAGTTACATACGACTTAGATAACATGGCTGTTTCAACGATGGGGACTAGACATTATAGGTCCCATCACACCAAAATCTTCCGCAGGTCATAGCTTCATAACTACTGCCATTGAGTACATCACAAAGTGGGTAGAAGCTATTCCTTTATGGAAGATCACATCTCAACATATTTGCCATTTCATCTTAGACAACATTGTAACCAGATTTGGTCTCCCGATGACTATCGTGACCGATAATGGGCCACAGTTTAGTAGTACAGAAACCAAATCCTTCTGTGATAGCCTTGGCATTAAACAATCTTTTTCCTCACCCTATTACCCACAAGCAAATGTTCAAGCTGAAGCCAACAACAAAGTCATCATCAATCTGCTCAAGAAAATGCTTGACAGCAACAAGAGGCAGTGGCATGAAAAGATCCTCTATGTGATATGGGCGTATCGTACTACATGTAGGACGACTACAGACAATACGCCCTATAGCCTAGTCTACGGATCTGAGGTGGTGCTGCCCCTCAAATTGCAAATTCCTTCTCTGAGAATGGTCCTCTCCATGATTATAAATAAGGCTCAACACACCGAGTCTCAGATCATGGATTTGGATTCTGTAGAAGAGAAGCGAATACAGACGCTTGATATGATCGAAAAGTATCAAGACAAGCAGAGGAAAAAGCATCATCACAATCTTCAGCAGCATCCGATCAAGAAGGGAGATTTAGTTCTCAAGGCCATTCGTGAATCAGTGGGAAAATTCTCTACAAACTGGGAAGGTCCTTTCTTGGTGACGGATGTGTATGGCAACGGAGCATTCAAGCTAGTGGATATCGACGGCAATGAGTTATCGAATCCTGTGAATCACATATATTTGAAACGATACTACATATAGCTGCATCTCTAGTGTGAACATCATGCATGGCCATAATAGTCCACTATGATGCTAAACTGGCAAAAATCATTTTCTATGACGCTAAATTGGCAACAACCGTTTGCTAGGACGTAAAATTGGCACTCCCTTCACATGCCTGCCATGACACTAAACTGGCATTGATCGTCCGCCACGACGCAAAACTGGCAAGTTGTAACCATCCGCTACGACGTAAAACTGGCAGTGCTGTACAGGTTCACCAAGACAAAAAACTGGCATTTTCTACACGCATCCGCCACGATGCTAAACTGGCATCGGCTGTCCATCATGACATAAAACTGGCAAAGGTAAGCATCCATCTGCTGAGACGTAAAACCAGTACAGACTTGTCCCTGGGTCATGACACAAACTGACACCCACAGCACAGTCTGTTGACACCATAAATCAGCTTCACCACCATCTACCACGATGTAAAACTAGCATTTATCGGTCCGCCCAGACTTTAAACTGGGACCATGGTCTGCTGAGACTTAAAACTAGCAACGACAGTCTACCAGGACTTAAAACTAGGACTCACAAGCTGCCATCATGCAAATCAAACGAGCGTGATCATCTCTGTGCAGCTACAAGGTAAACGGGGTGGGATGCTGGGACAGCCCTAGCGTCACCACCTCACCGGCATTCTATTGATCTCTTGGATGTGCTGAAGGGCATACTATTGACCCCTCAGAGATACCGTCACCGCACCCATTCCAGCAATGGTACCTCTTAGAGGTTAGTTTCACCGTCTGAAGCCCCAAAGGAGTTCTCATCAATTACAACTTTGGGGATCTCCGCTCATCATCGCTATCAAGCTCTGGCTTCATAGATTCACCTAGCTAGTTCTTTACATAACCAGTCAGGTGCGATGAGTCTAATGTTCTTTGGTGGAGATATGCTGGGTCGAGCATCAAGGTTGAAGACTCTGGCCTCGTGCTACAGTTCCTCCTTCACGGCCCGATCAGTTTATCTCACCTCCAATAGTACTTGTTTCAACAACCTCGCTCGTGATTCGCACGAACAATGGTATCCTCTGTTTTCTTCTTTGGTTGCAGGTTACTTGTTACGAGAACGTCGTTTGAAGGTGTGTTCATCTGAGTGGTGTAATACCGACAACGTTTTGAGATGGCTGCTTAAGTTGGCCTGTCCACTCGTGGGGGTGCATCCTTGTGTTCTTCATAACCCTACCCCTAGCCCTTATCACTATCCTTAACTATCCCATCCACTTCCCGTACACAAAATGTACATACACAACACACGCTTTCCGCATTCGCATTACATTCAAGTCCATGAACCGGTGTAACGCAACTCGCCTAGTGGACACAAAAAAAAAAGAGAGAGAGCGGGGTCAGCAAAATGCGTGAAACACATCTCACCCAGGTCGTGCAGATGCAACACAATTCATCTATGCAACCCCCTTTTAATACGAAATGATGGCATAAATCCATGCAAACGTAATCACAGGAGAATGCCTGAGTGCTTATGCGTGAAGATGCTATCCCCACCACATTCAGGTCTTCCCCAAACTACATTTGTGTCTTCCCCAAACCTGTTTCCTCCCATACCATTCTATCTCCCATTTCCTTCATCTTTGTTCCTCTGTGTTGATAGGGTGACACTTGAGTACCTGTTGATAAACGTTGTTGGTACTTTCATTGGTCCGGTGTTTTGTATTCTTTGTCGACGTCTTTCGGGCAAGCCCTCTAACCGTCAACAAAGAGGGGCCATTGAAACACCGTGGAAATTGTGAATCGGCCTCAGGTGAAGATTCACGATTCAGGCAAAATTTCGTGATAGAATTCTAGAAGGTAGAACAAGGCAAAGTAAGGTGAAATGGTGCCTGGCATCAAGTCTCCATGTTCCTTATAAATTTCAATTTTACTATGTTTTCTGTCTTTACGTTACATTACACAACATAGCGTAATGATGCTTAGCGTAATTCTACTTAACATAGTCTAACATCAGAAGGGTCGGATTCACGCTCTGTTACGCAAGGCAGCGTCATGAGCTTCAAAAGGGTCAAAGGGAAAGTCCAAAGGAAGCGCGATAAATCGGCTCCTTTCTTTTTGCAAATTGATCACCTTATGCTTGTTACGCTACACAACGTACGTCAGCGTAATTTATTGTCGAGTTGATCATTTTTTACGCTTCACTACGCTTTGCTGCGTAAATGAGCGTAAAACAGCTTGACTCACTATTTCCATGCTTTGTTACGCTCTACCATGCGATGTAGCGTAAACAAGTGTAATATAGTGTAAAGCCGGCTAAAGCAATTACACATTTGCTATCCATACACGCAATACGCTGATGAGCATATTGTGCGTAATCATGAAGTAGCTTCGGTAAAAGTGTTGACAGCGTACGTTGCAATGTGATGTGACATAGCCAGTTCGTCAAGTCAACGACATCCGAAAACTTCAGGACACGTGTCATCAAGGCCGTGCCTTTTCTGCATGTTATAAATACCCCAGTTGGCGAAGAAAGGCGGGGGGAATTCTGGACATTTTTCTTTGGAGAGAGGAGCAGCGGCTGGCATCTTCAACTTTTGGCAGTTATCATCCTTGAGCAGAAACAAGAGACATTTTTCAAGCATTTGGCAGCAGGAGCGATCATACCTTTTGGGCGAAAACACAGTTCTCCCATCGGTGATCCTTGGCAGTTTTGAGCAGAGACTATCTAAATCGAAGAAGATAGATTAGAGATCGAGAGATCATCTGGTGTGGTTGGCAAGATCTATTGATCAGACACAGTTGGTTGATAGACATCTGAGCTTGACCTTCCTTGCACTCCATCTTTGGCTTACAAGGTAGACCGAGCTCCATTCTGCACTCCTTGTTAAACTATTTTTCTTATTATTTTGTGTATGTTTCGCACAAGATAATCAGAGTCTTCCCATTATAATTTTGTATACAAGATACTCGTTCTTTTAGGTCAAAGTACAGATCTTGAAATCACGCATTTCTCTTAGATCTGATTCCCTTTGTCGCGTTAACGTTGTCATTATTGTAATTTATCTACATCGTTTTCCTCTCCTTTTGTGATCTATCGAATCAAATCGTTCCACGAAACACCTATAATCTTCGTCGATTTACTGATTTAGTAAGTCCCTGTCTGATCGACAAGACCGTTCAGGGCACTGCGGATTCGTTTTATCCAGCACAGCCCTCGCACGGATCTGTGGTTAAGACTGTGTACACGGATTTTGTTTGGTATTCCAGCTGCCGACATTTTCTGTCGTTACAAATCTGATTGCAAATTCTTAATAAATAATAAAATACTTCATCCTTGTGATATAAAACAACAACCCAAGTAAAATGAGGGTAATCATCATCAATGGTTAGAAAATACCTTCACTTGCCAAAACTAAGTGTCTGAGAAGAACCAACTAGATCCATGTGAAGTAAATCTAAGGGATGAGAGGCAGAGAAGCAATTTTTCTTACTAAACCTTACCCTTGTTTGCTTTCTCTTTTGGCATGCTTGACAGGTGTTGAAATTAAAGCCTTTAAGTTAGGGAAATTCATGAAGCATTTTCTTTGTCACCAAGGTTTAAAGAATTTCTTTGTTTATGTGGCCCAACCTTCTATGCCACATATGAGAATCATCTATATTACTAATCATGTACTTTGATTCAAGGTTAAGATTTTCTCCAAATATAGTGATATAAACATTTTCCTTTCTAGTTCCTTCTATTACAATGTTTCCATTAGTTATGTCTTTTATTCTACAAGTTTCTTTTGAAAAAGTAACATCAAATTTTAAATTACAGAGTTGACTAACACTAAGAAGATTATGTTCTAACCTTTAAGAAAGAAAAATTTATTTAAAGTAGGTTGTCCCATACCTTCTATTCATACGGTACTAATACCTATTATAGGAGCCTGCATGTCATCTTTGAAAGTGAAAATTCTGTAATATTATTATAAAAAGTACATGAATTAGATTTTATCTCCCATCGTATGTCTTGAACAGTCACTATCAATATACCATGTGCTTGTTTTGACTGTAGAGAGGGCAACTTGAGCCATCAAGTTCTATTCAGGCTTTCTCTCTTTTTACTTTCAAATTTCCTTTCCCCACAAAGCACCTTGTCTAGGCTACTCTTGAAAAGACCAAGTATAATGTTTCATTCAAAGATTGCAATATGGTTGAACATGTCTAGATTTCCAACAATAGAAACAATTCAATGTCCTAAATTTTGTTATGTTACTAAACCTAGAACAACTTTCTTCTAAAGAATCCTTGATGCATACATCCCTTTGGTCTTGTTCTTTAGGCTATTTTGAAAAGTTCTTATTCATCAGCTCAATGACCTTGGTTAGGCTTTGAATCTCAATCGTTAAGTTTGAGTTTTCTTTCTTAAGATAAGAAAATTCATCAATAAGAGTAGTAATATTTATATCTTTGTCATGTAAGGTATCTTTTATTTTAAAGAATAGACTTTAAAAATAAATAATTTCATTGCAAAGAAACTCATACGTTTCTTTGAAGGAGTTTTCATCTTCTTTATGATGACTTCTATGATTATTTGAACTTCCTTTACTAATGTAGTAGAGGAACTGAATATAGCACTTCAAGAAGTTAATGAAACATATCAATCTATTCTGTACACTTGAATCTAGTAACTGCTAGTGATCTTATGTTTGTTTTTCCTTTCATATTCATGTTGAGTTATTAATGTAATATTACTAAGCTTCGATACCACTTGTGGATCAAAAAACTTAGAAAAGGGCTTGAATAAGTTTTCCAAATTAAAATTTCACCTACCAGAAAAACACAACCAAATTTTACATGGTTTTCCAACTTGGATATGTCAATACTCGAAGGGTAGAATCCATGCACATCTCAAAAATGTGGTTTAACGGGCATCAAATCCTATACAAGCTCTAAGCTCTACTCTAAAGTGTTTTGTCATTGCAAAACCACACAACCCTGCAAGGTCCCAACAAGCTCAAAATGTAGTTTCAAGGATCTCACAAACTTTACCAAATTGAGCTCCACAGAGGAATGCTTTTACATTATAAAGCCACTCAACCTTGTAAGGTTCCAACAAGTTGAATGCGAATGCCTTCTAGCAATAAGCACATCAACCTCATAGGGCTACAACAAAGAGAGAAACACATAAGAAAAGAATGTAAATAAATTTACAATTCATTATACTTGAAGCTTATTACAACTTACAATCAAGAAAATGATGTTACAATGAGGGACAATAATAGAATTGCATAGAATAGATAATGATGAGCTTGAATGTGAATACTGTTTGCGCAATTCTCAAGATTTTGAAAGATTCTTATAGCTTTGGAGTTTTCAAAAACTCCCTAGAATTCATGTAATGGCTACCAAATGGTTAGTGTATACATCTACTTTGAAGTTGGGACAACTACCTAAGATTCACCTTAATTTAGGAGAGACATCTTACTAGAAAATGGAACATCTTTAGGGAGACATCTACTCATGGATGTAGATGTATACTGATTTTAAGAGACATGTACTTAACTTTTGATGTCTATCTTTTGAGGCTTTCTCCTATCAATTTTTCTTCTTGCCAATCCTTGGAGCATCTTCATTTGATTTGTAGCCTTCATTTTCATCCATGCTCTCATCTTGCCCATGTAATCCTCATTTTGACATGTCATTGTAGATCTCATTTCCTTGATTT
>MNCI01001825.1:1241402-1252827 GCA_015680685.1 Gnetum montanum
ATTATAGTTCACAAAGTTGTAACTCTTTATATCTTTTTCCAATTTCTCTTAATTTGGAATTTCACATTAAATCTGTATTTTAATGTTATGAGCTTTTTCAACCTTTTGGTATGTCAAAACCTTATGGAAAATGGAGAAAATAGAATGTTTGTGATNNNNTGGAAAAATAAAATTGTCTAAGTCTTTCAAAAATTCAATTATTCCCTTCATAGAGGCTAGACTAGGTAAATCAATCATCATGATGAACAGTTGATCCAGCTACAATAGATAAACAAAAGTGTTTCTTAACATCACATTAAATAGAATCTCATGGCCTGCAAGCTAAGAAGAAAATCCATTAATTTTATTATAATAATTTTTCATTATATTACAATTACCATAAAAAAGCCGAGGAATGTTAGGCAAACTTTGGAGAAGAAGCGAACACAATACATAGGAATTTTAGGCAATGGAAAAATTACTTGATTATCTTGTCTTCATAATGAATCATCTAATAAAGTTTGTATTTTTAGAAAGATTAGGAGTTTCTATAAAATTTGGAAATAAGAAGTACTAAAAAATATGAAAATTGATGTTATTTTATGTTCTTCCCAACCTATTAAAAATCACAGTAATTCTCATAGTGTAACTTTGAAAGATGATAACTCTAATGGTCTTGTATGTTTCATGGTAAAATTTCTTCATTTGGTAGTTTTGTATATTAATTAATGAGTGGCAATGTAGATCCTATGTCCAACTATAAAGATCACAATCATTCACATGCAACTTGATTGAATTCTATAGACTAGACTAGTTTCAATGTTTAGATAGCTAGGTGATTGATCATTAGTTGCTATCTTCCAGTAACACATCTGGGAGCTAGTTCATATAGTTAAGTGTGATTGAGGTGTATGATTTTGATGTTGTAATGATCATATCTAAAAAAAATACTTTTAAAATATTAAAATATTTAAAATATAAGTGATACACTTCAAGTGTAAGAAACAAATCTAATTGAGCCTGTAAACATCCATTTCCAACTTATCACACACATCATGAATTTATGCTAATATTGTTGGGTTACTAAGTATCCACTGGATATACCAAGTGGCATACTACTAAGATCACTAAACATTTGTATTGACTATGCACAACTAGATTAAAGGTGGTTTACAAGAAGTGAAAATGTATGAAGGTGCTTTTCAATAAGGGCAAGGCCTAATTCATTTCCTACTCTAGAGGGGAGATTTATCAAGATTAATTGTAAGGATGAAAGTCTAACTAGACATCCCAAAATTTTTGGGCTTTTTCTTTAGACTCTATCTTCAATGATATGATGCACTCTAATTTTTAAATTATTATTGTTATTTTTATAGTGGAGAGGCCAATCTATCTAGTAGAATAATAGTGGGGATGAGAGTCTACCATATTTTGTTAATGCAAACTTCGTCCACCTAGCTCACTGTCAATCATGAGAAATATGGTCGACCTTGAGGCAATGACTACTTGCACCTACATATGAAGCTAAGCATAAGACTGATGCTACTACTATCTAGCATCTACCAAAGACCTAACATAATCATGCCTACCATGGATATGCAAGGTCAAGCTTTAGACCCTACTCAAATCTAGACACACTTCGGGGACTTCTACAAAGACCTTTTTGACAAGCTCAGCAAGCATGGCTAGATCAAGAGCCTCAAGTGTAATAACCTATATTTTAATAACATTGCAAAATGGTAGAGGATGGTTAATAATATTAATATTAGTTATATATATATATATATGCATAATTAATTTTTCTTAGCATTTGATAAATTGTTATTACTCATTTTTACTATTATGCATGATCAAAGATTTTTACCTATCACTCGTATGTACTAACTAGGTGAATGATTTGTGATAGGTTCTCATAAAGGCTATGGCATGGGCATGGTATTACCATAATGGCTATGATAGCATGACATGTGATTTATCCATGTAATTTGTAATTTTAATTTTACTTTGGCTATTACTTAGATTAAAGGGGAGAAAGATAGATTAGTCACATTGGTCTTTGAGGTAGATAAGAGAGGGTAGCTAGGTCACATGATTTTAGAGTAGACAGAGTAGGGAAGAAGCCTTTAAGTACTACCCACTCCTTTAACCCAAAGCATTCTTGGTCTCTTAGTTCTTGGGTTGAAGGGATGCTAGGTTGAAGGAGTGTGAGGAGCTTAGGGGTCTAGGGAGCATGTGGAAAAACTTAAGTAACAGAAGCTAGCAACATATGTATGAGTAATCTTGATCCCCTTTTCATTGTTGTTTCAGTTCACCATGTTTTGCACAGATTGAGGTTGGTATTTTTTTTAATTGATGTAAGATCTTGTAGATCTAGCATACTTGGAGTTGGGTATTGCTTCCACATTCTGAATTTGAATTTTCATTGCTGGATTTGTTTATTTTTCCTAATTTATAGTACTTCCTATGAACTTTGCCTTTTCAAGGTTTAGGATGATTCAAATAGGTCTTGGTAAAATATCCATATCTCTCCCTGTGCTTCAAATCTGGTTTTAATCTACCTATTGTTAGATTCCTTAAGAAATTATCTACAACCTTCATAAGAAATTAGATCATAATTCATTATATATTAGGCACTACAATTTACTTTTTCAAAGCTATCTAGAATCACAACAATTTCAGTGGGTTTATTGCATTTCTGATTCTAACATTTTGATATTATACTTAAAACATATATACCATCCCGATACAAGTGAAAGCACTAGAAATTATCTTGTGTAGTTAGAGTTATAATTCCATCTTTGGGGGTTTTCTAAATTTGTTTGAATATACGTAGAAACTTGATACTAAGATTCATCTTTTAATATTTTGATATCTATAGCTTGGTTTCTTCTAAAATTTTAATTGATATCTATAGCTTGGTTTCTTCTAAAATTTTAATGACACTTAGAAGTGGTGTTATGTTTTCAACTGAAGTGAAAGGAGTTAAAAATATGATCATTTGATAGAGTTATATAAGATTTTCTATTAGTCACCCATTCTTATTCTATTTCTAATTGTCTATAATGTTGGATTGATATTTATTGCTATGAATATGTAATTGTCTAAATATTTTTACTATAACTAAGTATGGATATTAGCATTCATTTAAATAGTTAATTAAGGGGAAATTCATATGGATGTGTAAGTTATGGGAGTTTTATTGTGGCTATTCAATTTGCTAATTATCTTGTTTGAGATGTTGAATTCTAGTGAAGTTGTTAGGAGATGTGTATCATTTTCTGATTTTGATCCTTGTCACTGCTATATCTCTTTTGAAGTTGTTGTTGGATATTACCCATTACAAATTGTTGAAGGGATGTGACTTTTAATTGATGGTGAATCTTTGCACCTTTGGAACTTGTATTTTGTTGGGTTTAGTCTTGTGATTGGGTGTTGAAATCTTAAAGGATTTGGATCTATTGAATTGGACTTTTTGGGATTCTTGGACTATTGGATTTGTTGGAACATGCCAAATTGTTGATCTTTGAATTGTTGTAAAACATGTCAGATTTTGGAATTATGGATGACATGTTGGATTAATGGTCCTTATGTTGGCTTATGTAAAAATGATGTTGAGTCCCTCCACCATCAATGTCAATTTTCCATCTTTTGATGATTGTGAAATTTCTTGATGATGAAATGGTTTGGTTGTTTGCTATGTGTTTGGATGATGGAGCTAGCACTGAGTGTGTGGCTGGTTGGAGATGAAGCTCCCTGGAGATGACTTTTTGATTGAGCCCCACCTTCACTGCACCAATATGTCTCTAGCTACAGGGCCCATTCAACAACAAAGGGTGATCCATGGCTCATTGGTCATGTTTGATGACTCTAGAATATAGAGGTGGGTATCCGCAAGGACACTTGTAGCATCAATATGTTTGAAAACCTTGGTGATGAATCCACAGGGACCAACTTGGTTTAAATCTTGGTGGAATATCTACAGGGATCACCTTAATTCATTGAGACTAATAATAAATCCATGTGCATGGTAATTTAATATTTTGTTGAAAAATTTAATTTGGAAATTGGAAAATATTCATGACAACTTGATACACATTGACACTGAGTGTGGTGCATGCTAGCCTCTTTGTTTGCTCAATTGATGCATGAAGTAAACGATTGTTGGTTTTGGACCATTATGATGGTCAAATAGATTAATCCCATTCTTGATGGATGTTTGTGTCAGTTGTGTGTTTAGATATTCTTTGCATTGATAGATGTATGGCATTGGATTTTTGGCATGTTTGTCATGGATGATTTTGGATGATGTAGCATTGTATGTTTGAAGATGCTTGGCTTTGATTGTTTTGTAGGTTGCCATGCCCTACCTAGGCTCCATGAGACATATCCTTGATTTAGCCAGAAGATGGTGCCAAAGTTGCTCACTCAATAGTAGCTAATATTTTAGTTTATTGTACAGGTACTTTGGGCTAGGAAGAGCATGGAATACATGTGGTATCTAGGAGATGCTCATAATACAAGTAGAAATTATATATTATTCATAAATAGATATATATTAATTTGATTTACATGTTTGATCTTTTATAGTAGACTTGTATAAATTATGAATTATGTAGTGACAATGAGAACTTATCATATTTCTTCATGTAAAATGTTTCAGATGAGATCATTATGGTATTTATGAAGCCATTGATGTAAGATTTCTTTTAGTTGATGCTTATAATTTAACTCTTTATTACATGTATATATTTTCATCTTAATATTAAAAGCTATAATGTATTCTCATTATCTTATCATTTAATCTCTTCTTCCTCTTGGTTATTACTTAACCATGATTCCTTTCTTATTTGTTTTTCCCCACATAATGTTAAGGAGGGTGTTACATCAACGTCTGCGAAAAACCTTGCTACTGACCATTGATCAATAATGTCTACATTAAGTTCTACGAGGAAGATCAGGTAGCCACAATGTTGCATGTGCTTTCTGGAAGATTCTACGCCTGTTACGGACTTTTGCAAGGCCACTTGCAGATAGTATGAGGATTTATGTAATCGTAGAGGGAGGGCTCTATAACTTTATGTGCAATGTCTAGCTCATCGAGTAATCTGTTGGGTTGGCTTCAAACTCTGTCACTCCAGAATCCATGCTCGTGGAAATCTTCTTCCTTGGACATGACGGTGCACTTACTCTGGGAGTTCTCGCGCTGCTGCTGTCGAAGTGGCTGAGTGTACAGGAGGGTGAGAGCAGGCAGGAAGGTGATAGAGCCTCTGGAGAATCCACATGAAGGCATAGCCCTCATACTCCCGTCAGTGGGACCAAGGTCGATCTGCTCAGTGCTCAATTTTGTTTATTTGTGTTTTTGAATAATTTTGGCATTGAAGGGTAACATGTGAAACCATTAATGATACATTGATACGACATATGATCTTTTGATGATTCTTAGATGGTGAGATTGGCGAGAAAGTGAGGGTCCCTGGATGCTCGGATCATCACCACTATGGGAGTCATCGAACATGCCGTTTTTCCCATTGCGGCCATACTACTTTCTGCCTGCACTACCGAACCAGACCTCTGGTAGCACAAGCTTGCCAGCAAATGTCAACAGCGGTGCTAGTTAGCTACCAAGATGGTGATCGCCAAAATTATGTGCCTCTACATCATCGTGGAGCTTCTCTATCTCGGCAACTACAATTCCACCAATTCCCACATCAAGGAGTCATCAAAATATGAGGACGATGCGCCACTAGCTTTATGCAATCTGAATCCTAATCTGAATCGCAATGATACTCCGTTTCTGTTATCTTTGTTGTCACCAATGCAGCATCATTTCTTGGAGGTGAAGCCACGAACACATTTCCAGTTGAGCCAAGAGCACGAAATTCTCATGTGCCCACCAGAAAACATACTAATAACACAAGCCTTGATTCAATTGCTAACATGTTTTACTGCTTCTTGACCAAAAATGATGGCTTTTTACAGTGTCGTGGGTTTCTACCAATGCCGGTGACGAATAACACTTTACAACTTATGAGAAATATTTTGCAAGAAATGAAAATACTTTATAATAAAATATCAATGTTGTTAATTGCATGACTCAACCAATGCATGCTGGAACACACCATGTTCCAACCCCCACCAGTCAATCAACATCCAGATTTATAAAGTCCAAGAACCTCTTAGTAGCACCAAGTTTTCTCCGATCATGAAACTGATCGATAGATGTTCATAGCATTGTATTGTAACCTTGAAATTCATGATCCATAGATGTTCATAGCATTGTATTGTAACCTTGAAACCCCTAGAGTGTCTTTATCTTCTCTTAAAATTTAAAAGAGTAAGTTTTCTTTTCCCGAAATTGCAAATCCCCCCACTTTGATCAACAATAGCAATCGACACACCTAACCACCGAAGAAACAAGGGACATGGTTTTTCCCACAAAATTTGTTTCCTACAATAACCTTAAATTGACCTACTCTTTCTGCAACAAGTTTCATAAAAAATAAACCTTCTTCATGCTATTAAGCCTAAAAAACAATCATGACTCCATATGCTGGTATGATAGTTGGAAAATGCTACCCCGAACATGTTCATTTCTATTGGTTTCGATAGACTCCTTAACCTATAA
The DNA here is from genome assembly GCA_015680685.1 of Gnetum montanum. NCBI lineage: Eukaryota > Viridiplantae > Streptophyta > Gnetopsida > Gnetales > Gnetaceae > Gnetum > Gnetum montanum. The sequence continues at coordinate 1,248,007 of MNCI01001825.1, forward strand.
ATGAGAAAGGATTTGTTGACTATCTCTTGCCTACCTCTTGCCTACATCTTCATTAGTAACAATAGACCTCACCACATTGTGTGATGGCCTTCCAAGGCCTTTATGACCAGCATGCGATACAACATTCTTGCTATCATATTGACCTGTTTTCTAGGCTTCCTCTTAGTTTGTATATTGACACCTATTGCTAGGATTAGCAATAGAGTAATTTTTATCTTGTGGATGTTCTCATTAACTCCATGGGGATGCTTGGAAAGGCAACGTCATTGCATTGCAGGCTATGAGAAAGAATTGTGAATGTCTAGTGATAGGAAGGTGATGACAAAGTGCAAATCTACAAATCTTGAGTTTGTGGGGCAGCAAAGGATCCCACAAGCATTGGATCCATAGACACAATTGACCCATTAGGCTAATGCTTGATGAACTACCATTACATTCTAAATCACATGTGCATATGGCCCAAGTTTATTACCTTTCTCCATTGTTGGCAAGGCTTCTTTGTGTACAAAACCTACATGCATGTTGTTTAGTGCTGCAGATGGTTATCTTTCATTATTATTTGGTTGTTGATGTTGGTGGTTGTTTCCTTTATTATGGAGAGTTTCATAGAGCATGAGGTAGATATGTATCCCTACTTCATGTATATTTAGCAAGTGTTCAAAGAATTCTTAAAGATTTCCATTTGGAGGAACATCCCATGTGGCCTCTTCAACATAATTTTCCATAGTAACTTGGCATCCTCTAACACATGGACATAGATCTAATCTCCATGACTTGAAAAATTAGTATGTATTTGATTTTCAATTATCAATTATTCACCATAGTAGTTGGCAATGCTTTCCAACATTTTCTTAGACCAAACCTTCACTAGTCGCACTAGCAAACAAAGCCAAACCACATACTTTAGATAGTGTGCATAGTCCTTGGCTTTTCTAGTTGCATAAGAAGGAAGCTAGAATTCCATTGTTCAACCTACATGATAATGTTGCCAATGTGTTAGGCTAACATCACTTCAACCACATGCATGTTAGCTTCTTTAGCAAATTCTAAAAAAATATGTACTACCCTAAATTGGGGCCAACTCTAGTACTCCACCACCTTAGAAAATTACATTCCTGGAACCTAGGTCTAAAAATTTGGAAATGGATGCTTTTCTAGGAAATGTTCTCATCAGCGTGTGTTGTAATTGTTTCTGCTAATTACAGAGAGCTTTCTCTGAAATTTTGATTTTGAAATCCTTGTCAATTTGTTCAATGTAGAAATCAATTTCCTTCTTTAGCACCTCTCTCTACCTCCAACCTATATGTATCTTTAAGTGGCTTCGCATAGGAAGGCATCCTAGCCCTAGACAAAGATGTATCTTTATCCAAGAGTGTACCAACCACAATGGTGGCAGCCATCATAGTAGCACTACAACTATATAAGCACCAACATCAAATGGAAGTCAATCTCACAATTACTAAAGGAAGTCAAACTATCCAATCTTATCCATTAGCATATATTACCTCCTACTTAGAACTGGATTTATTCTAGATTTATCATATTATTTTGATGACAATGATTACATCCAACTACCTATACATGTATTCAAACATCTTGTTTCTTTACCCAAAGGTGAAATTCCTAGATTCATTGTCTATTCTATTTATGAAACTAAAATTGAAATTAATTTTAATTACATTTTAAACTAGATGAACCTATTGAATAGTTTAATTTCAATAATCTTTTGCATAATGCCTCTATATCTCAATAGTATGTTTGGATTAAACTGTGACTTGTAAGATGCAAACCACATACCTTACCTAAACATACCTTGATATTATTTTAAACATTACATTATGTAAAATACCCCAATACTTCAAAGTCATATTTTAAGGTGGTTCCTTTTACAACATTGGATAACAAGGATATAACATGAGTATAATATAAGAACAAACAAAACTACGACTTCATTGATATTCAACAATCTTCCTCCATCATAATTCCAACATCAATTGTTGATTATTTTTGAACTTGAATGAGAGAATGCATGTTAGAAATAGTGTGAATGTGTGGTCTCTTACCACACTTATCCATAATTTTTTCTTTTCTATGTTGAGTAGGGTCATAGCGACAACTATGGTCTTTACTTTTATGTTGCTGGACCATGTAGGAGTTATAAGTATTTTTGGTTTTGAAGTTGAAGATCATAAAAGAAGGTAAGGTTGAAAGTAAATCCAAAAAAGGAAAGAGGGGCCAAAGGATCTTCATGTTGAGCCCATGGCAATAAGGGAAAATCCTCCTACCAAAAAGTATAAGTAGGGATGAAATCCTCTTCTTTGTAGTTGCTAAGAGCATTTACATTGAATAGAATAAGACCTCTCCCTTTATTTAATTATTTGCAAGTCTCTTTGTGTGTTGGAGATCTCCTAGCTTTATTTGCTTTCTCTCTATTTCTTGCATTCTTGCAAGAATGGTTCTCCCAATTAAGAAGTGAATCCCTTCCATGAATAATTCTTACAAAGTCTCTCATGCAAGTTTTCTCCCATGAATTTTTATATGTTTTCACATTAATTCATAAGTTTCTCTCAATTCTCACATAATTTTTCTTACAATCAAGTTTCTCATATGTTCCTTACATTGTTGATATGTTTATGCATGTTTACTTTGAAGATCAAGAAAAAGAATTGCTATGTGTGTTAAGGTTTGAATATAATTAAAGTGTTTGAAAGAAATTGACTTGGATCTCTCATTCCCATGCTTAAATGTCTCCATTGTTGAAAGGATTTGCTCTCTTAAGCATCAAAACCAAGTTTATCATCCTTATTTCCTCTATATTTCATGTCTATCATCTTTTAAAGTTGGAGTTTCATGCCCACTTATATAATTTAATGTAAAAAACTCTACAAATTTGTGTTGAGCATTATTCAAGCCTTGATTGTTTGACTTGAACAAAGATTTGAAGAATTTAATGTTATTCTCATGCTTTGGAATACATCTCTATCAAGTTTGGTGGATTTCCTCATGCTTCTTGTCAAGTCATGTTCTTTTCATGTTTCTAGGGCTTTAAACTTATGTTATTGAATGTATTTCTCACAAATTGTTGAGTAAAACCATAGATTCTAAGTCTAATTTACCTTGTGAGGACTCTTAACACTAGATTAAGCTTGTAATTGCAGAATTATTTCATTTTAAGTTTCTTTAACTATGTTTTTGTTTTAATGCTAGAAGACTATGACCCCACAATAACTAATGCCTAGTCATAGTCTAGATGAAGAGTTCAAAGGACAAGTTTGGATAGTTGTAGCCAACCCATGCCCAAGTTCTAGCTAGAATAGAGCTCATGGCTAACTTATAGTAGATCATGTAGCATTTTTCTTGCATCAAGCCTATGATAGAGGTCATGCTTGAGTCACAATAGAATAGCATTGAGGTTTTATTACTAAAAGTTCTAGAATAAATGTCATTATGAACTTTTCACATTTATGCTAGGATCATGCTTAAGTTACAAGAAGCCAAGGAGAGACATTGTATTTTGTGGTGAGGCCATGGCCTTCTTTTTCTTTTAGAAGTTGTGTAGACTGTGATTGACCATCATGTCACAGTTCAAATGCAACCTATTTTAAAGCTTACAACTAGGTCATGGCCACTCTTCAAGCCTTTTTTATCTCTAGGGCTTGCTTTACTACTATCATGGCCTCCACATCATTGTTGCACCTTTGACAATGTGCACTACCTTGTGAGGAACATCTTTGTATGAATCGGTCTACCACTAAGATGGTCTCTTAATGACATATATAGAAGAGAATACCAATTCAACATACATACATACATACATATATATTCAAAATGTCTAAACATGTCTAGCACACACCAACAAACTCAACACATAGTGGGTTGAATAGACAACAATGAACAAACCAAATACAATGAAGACAAGGAGTAATTACAACATGCTACAATTCATGGTATTAGGAGAATCATAAATCTTGTTCAAAATGTATCAAAATATAATGAATCATTTACAATAATAATGTAATCAGGGCATTTGACATTCCCTTATCTACTATGACACTTCTACTTAGGTAAACTTGGCTTGCCAAAAATGATGCCCCTTTTCTTCATGTGTGTTGATGGTCCTTTGCACTTGTAGTTGATCCAAGCAATAGTCATCCACTCCCCTTCCTAATTTTCCAATCTAACATTTATTTTTTTCATTTCCACTTTATATTATATATTTTTGAAGATATGTTTTACATGTATTTTATTCTTATAATGATACTAAATTCAACTTTCTACACAAAGTTAATCATCATCATCATCCTAGCCTTGTCCTAACAAAAAGGGGCTTAGCTATTTCTATGCAAAGTTTATCCTTGTGAATTAATTTATTTTTAATGTTAAATCAAATAAATTTGTAATTTACAATTGTGGAGCTAGCAATGCCTACAAAGGCTAGGTGATGGATTTATAATCTCAAAGTCGCAAGCCCTAGTTCTTATCACCTAGGATAAAATGAAATCTTATAACAAAGTCCATAATTTTCTCAACATGGAAGTATGAGATGAGTCATTAGCTATGATAGTGCATGTATTTTTCTTAACTAGGCACATATTTGAATGTATTAAATTTCTTGTTGGATTGATATAGTACAATTGGATCTTGAGATGCTATTTTCTAAGATACTTTAACCTTGCTAACCAACTTAGTTCAAACTCAAATATAAAAATAACAATGCAAAAAAATAAAATAAAAAAAATTGATTAGTTTCATGATTTTGCATAATTAGAGTCACATCCACTTTACTAATATGGTGTAGATAGGTTTGCTTATTATTTGACA
>MNCI01001825.1:1252898-1279047 GCA_015680685.1 Gnetum montanum
TTTAGATAAACCTCAAAAAGCATGTTTAAATTTAATGAAACAAAGCCACTTACACTATGTACATTAGAGAGGAAGAGGAGAGAGGTAAAACATGACCAAAATGCCTCTCTTTGGATGTAGAGCAATATAGTCAATTAGGATATAGAAATAAAAAATGGTATGCAAGGATAGCAAAAGGTGCTAACAAACAAAACAAGGAAGAGAAATTCACCCAGTAGTGGCCACACAAAAGAGAAATAGAAAGAACTTGAACTAGCAAATGGTTGAATGGAGTAGTGTTCAAAATCTACCAAATCTATAGTGGAGATGGTTGTAACTTCTTGTAGTGGGTATATAGTAGAATGTGTTTTGGATAATGTACCATCTGAAATTGTTGACGTAAAGCTGGAGGAAAATGAATGCTGAAAGATCTCGAAAGAGATACAACTGACCCTACCTTCGCGTGAGGGCAAGCTGGAAAAAAAATGAAGGCAAGGTGCCTTGGATGGTCTGCATGCAAATCAACCAAGGACTTCTTCAAGGGTACGCTATGGCCTACGCTGGGGTTATCGCCATGAAATATAAAATGGAGAGTGTAATGCAACGAAACGTGAACGTGAATATAACGTGTAAACGTAAACAAAATGTATGCAGAAATGTACAATGAAATGAGATAATGCAAACAATGAACCAGAATAGCACAACGGAAGGCAAAATGAACTATGTTATATTAATTAACAAGATGTGCACTAGTCAAAACGTAGTTGCGTTGCAAGTCGAATGTTAAGCTTTGATGTGAGGTGTTTGCAGGCACTGGGGATCACATGCGTCCGGGCTTAGGATTGCTAGTTTTCTTTCTCCAAATTTCCAACCTCGTTTATGTCAATGAACAGGGTATTTATACATTTTGCTAGGCTCGGGAGTAGAATTCGTGAATGAGGTCAATGGCTGTGATATGAGAGAAAAACGGATCATGTGACAGGTGTTCAATGCACAACTGTGCGTGAATTGGATGTACGTAGGTGAACTACGTTTTAGACCGGATACACTGTATCTTACAATCTATTTTAGCTTGTGTAATTTGTAGCGTAAGAGCTTGACCAGCTCAAAAATGTGAAAAATTTACAATGACTAATAATGTACAACAAGAGCATTTGCCTCTGGCTCGCTTGGAATTTCTGAATCTGTGAACCGACTACTGCTGAAAGTGTTTTTGCTACACTAAGGTCGCCAGCATGATTTGATCTTGTCCTGGCATGCTCTCAGTGCATGTCTGAAGTGCTTTTGCTTGGTCATGACTAGTGCTCACGTTGGACTCATGTTGCTAGTGTGACCTCAGCGTCACCTCAGTGTGACTAACAAAAAATAATGCATTTTGGATCAAAATTCCACCTTTAAGACAAGTTTTTGAAGTGTAACTACTACTTGACCTTGAGGATGTCCTGCATGTTTAATTTGAACCTGTTTGTGCTTGGATATAGGCCACTTTTGGCAGCTCATGCTGGGCTCACGTTGTCAATGTGACCTCAGCATGACGTGGGCCTGAGCAAGCTAGGATGGTACATTTCACACCAAATCTTGGTCTTTGAGACCTGTCTTTCAAGTGTAACTACTACCTGACCTTGGGGACATCCTGCATGTTTAATTTGAACCTGTCTATGCTTGGATTTAGGCCACTTTTGGTAGCTCACGCTGGGCTCACACTGTCAGCGTGACCTCAACGTGACCTGGGCGTGAGTGCTAAAAACGGTGTATTTTTGGACCTGAAATTAGAATTCTGAGGGTTGGGACCTAGAGTAATCATTAGTGGACCTTAAGGAGGCCTTGTACCTTTGCAGTCAGGACATTTTAACACTGTTTTGAGGCTATTTTGAGTCACTCACGTTGGACTCATGCTACCAGTGTAACTTCGGCTTGAGTGACGAAAATGAACATTTTTGGAGTTGAAATCTAAAGTTCTGGAGGCTGGGAGTTGCAATGATCATCCGTAAACTTCAAAGGTTTCTTGCATTGCTTAGATTCAGATCATTTTGGCTTCATTTTAAGGCTCTGGAAGTTACTCACACTGTACTCATGTTGGACTCATGCTAGCAGCATGACCTGGGCATGACCTCAGTGTGAGTGGCAAGATTTGTGCAAGTTTGACTTGAAACCTTGGCTTCTGGATGCTGAAACTTGGGGTAATCATCAATGGGACTCAAGGGGGCCTTTCCCATTCAAAATGGAACTATTTTGACCTGATTTGAGGGCTTTGAAGGTTGTGCATGCTGCATGCACACTGTACGCATGCTGCACATATGTTGGTAGCATGACTTGAGCATGGCTTCAGTGTGCATGACAAGATTCATGCACATTAGTCCAATTTTTGAACTTCTGGATGTTGATGCACTAGTTTGTTCTTATTTCAAAGTGTTAAGCTAAAATTTTGTGGTGTTTCATTGGTCCCTCTTTGTTGACGTTTGGAGGAATCCACTTGAGAGGCATCAACAAAGAAGTACAAAACACCACGATTGACCTGGTATCAAGCATTGTCTATCGGCCCCTGGCTGGATGTCATCGCACCATGTTCAAAAATACATTGGATTTACAGAAACAAGGTTGTAACTGGGAGATTAGGGATTGATCAAAGGGTGTCATTGTCTGAACTACATGAGAGAAATGCTCTCATGTGAATGAGCCAGTTTTTGATCCTTGTCAACAACCAATATATAGCAGACTTGCAACCAAGGCATAGGAGGTGCATTCTTTGGAGAAATGGGGCCCTTGTGTCATGTTTAAGGGAGTCTATTGTAAACAACCAAAGCCACGCAATGATATGCAACATGATCATTTGAGACACAAGTTTTTTTCCAAGATAGTTACCTTCTCACCTAGGGCTTGTATGAGAAGAGCCAATGATCTTTGGTCTATGATAAAAACAAGGTCATGAAGACCTTTTTCGGGCATTTTGCTCTTTGACCTTTTTGTTCCTTTTCTTTTCTTATTTTCCTATTTGTTTTTTCCTTTTGTTTTTGCTTTATTTTGTCTTTATTTTTCTTTTTCTCTTTGGTCTTTTTGAAAGAGCTTGCTTTTAGTGCTGTGCTCGTGTTCGGGTGCTTGAATTTTGGATCATGCATTGTGTATTGTGTTTAGCATTGCAATTGCTTAAAGAGTCACAGTATGCAAGAGTGTATCAAGAGTTTTGAGCTGAGTGGAATGTATCTAGGGGATGTAATTGAATAGGATAATTGGGACATGATAGGGAAATGGGGAATGTATCAGGAGTCAGGAATGTACTTATGAATAGATTGATTAACCCAGTTGCGTGTGTCAAGAAGTATGTGACACCCTATCATCATGATGAAGTGCATCTGTGCACGAACACCTTAGGTGTGTCATCTTGCAAACACAACTCCAAGAAGACAAGAAAAACACAAATGAATCAGTTAACTAAGCACTTTAGACATGGAGATGGAGCCACCATGTGCAATTTCAAAGCAAACAAAAATCATGAGCAGCATCAGCTTTATCAGGGTCCACGAGACAAATTATGCAGCAAGTCTTTGTGGAACATGAACATGAACAGCCAATGGTAGCAACACATCTTTTCAAATTTTTCCTGGTCATCAATGATGTCGCTATTTTATAGTCTTAGTGGACTATTGTGGATTAGTTTAACATCATAATCCTTTGGATGTTGCCAGTTTATCGTTGTAGCGGACGACGTAGTGCTAGTTTATAGTCATGGCGGACTATGAAGAGACAAGCTAGTTTATAATCTTAGTGGGCTTTGGTGGACGAGCGTGGTAGTTTAGTGTCATACTAGATAAAGCTCTGTGATGTTATTTTACTGTCATGATGCCAGGATGTTCTGTGGTGCTAGTTTGAAGTCATAGCTCCAGGACTATTTGGTGGTATCAGTTCTAGGTCGTGATGCCAGGACCGTTCTGTGGTATCAGTTTTAGGTCATGATGCCAGGACCGAAGCGTACCTTAAGCTCATCAAACGTAGTATGATTTTAGGTACATGTGATTCGTAGGATTAGCGAACTTGTTTCTGTTTATGTCAATGAGTTTGAATGCCCCGTTATCATATGCCTTTGTGACTAAGTAAGGCCCTTCCCAGTTAGCTAAAAATTTGTTCGAGTGTTCGTGGACCACCTTGAGAACTAGATCACCTTCCTTGATCGGCCACTTATCTGGATTATGTTGATGATGTCACTGTTGTTGTCTCTAATACCATTCAATTTAATCAAGTGCTTGTGCCCTTTCTTCTTCCACCCAATCAAGGTTAGCAATGCATAGCTCATTGTTATGGCTTTCATTGAGGAGGCTAAATAGCGTTATTCGCAACCAAGAACTTGTAACTCCAAAGGTAAGATAGCTTCAGATCCATATACAAGGCTATATGGTGTTTTACCTATGGATGTTCGATGCATTGTTTGGTATGCCCATAATGCATAGATTAACTACTCATGCCACCATCTCTTGCTCTAATTCAACATATTTTTGAACACCATGAAAACTATTTTGTTCATAGACTGCGCTTGGCCATTTATCTGTGGGTAATAGGGTGATGAAAATGAGTGTTTAATACCTAGGCTTTCACAGAAGCTTTTAGTATCCGTACTACTAAACTGTGGTCCATTATTGGTGACTATGGTCATTGGGATACCAAAGTGGATCACGATGTTTTATAATATGAATTTTCAAACATGTTTAGATGTGGTTTCCCTAAGGGGGATAGCTTCTACCCATTTTGTGAAATATTTGATTGTAGTGATGATGAAACTCTATCTTGCTGAAGATGGTGGTGTTATCAGCTAAATGATGTCTAATTCCCATTTTTTGGAATGGCCATGTGATTTGTGTAGTATGCAATTCATTAGGTGGCACATATATTAGGTTACTGTGCCTTTGGAAAATGTTGCATTTCCTGACCCTGGAGAAGTAATCGTACTCCATGTGTGGCCAGTAGTAGCCCAAATGTCTAATTTTCATTGCCATTACTTTGGGTGCTATATGCCCTCTGCAATGTCCTTTGTGAACCTATTCCATGATTTTTTGGCCATCGATGCTATTAACACACACTAAAAAAATGCCTTCATAGGATCTGCGACATAATGTGTCTCCTATTAATGCATATTGCTCAGAGTGTTTTTGCACCGCGTCCTTTTGGGCACTCATCAAATGTTGTGGCGGTTTACCTTGTAGAAGGTACTCTTTTATGTCATCATACCATTCTATTGCTTGTGTAGTGTTGACAGACACTATGGGTATTTCATCGAGAGCGTTGGTTATAGGTTTGGCACAATTTTTTATAGAACTAGGCAACACATGGAACATCCCAGGTGTCATGTTTAAGGCTAGTGTATCAAGTGCATCGACGATGGTATTTTCATTCCTAAAAACATGTTGCACCTCTATGTTGATCAATTTTTTCAGCAAGTGTTTAGTCAGGTCATAGTATGGTTGCAAATGAGAAGCCTTGCATGCGTAAAACTCTGTGACTTGATTAATTACTAACTGTGAGTTACCTCGAACTACAAGACGTGTGATTCTCAAAGTTAGTGCTGCTATAAGACCTCTAAGAAGACTTTTATACTCTGCCATGTTATTGGTATAAGGGAAGGTTAGTCGATAGGCAAAGGGTCAAATTTATTCAGAGGGATATGTTATGATGGCTACAACACTTCCTCCTTGGGAAGTTGAAGCTCCATCAAAGTAAAGGATTGCATCGTAGTCATTAGGCATAGTGTTGATGCTGTTAATGCTTTCATCAGGGAATTCAAGGTTGATTGTCACTTGATCTTATGTTGGTGAAGCGGTCAATTGATTAACTACTGCTTGACCTTTAGTGGAGGATTGAGTTACATAGCATAGGTAAAACTTAGTGATCATTGCTTTCCATCTAGCTATCCTACTTGATTTGTAGATGTTGTTAGTGATAGCTCTAAGCACATTATCCTTGCAAATGATATAGACTTGGTTACGGAAGAGATAATGTCACCACTTCTTCAAGGAAAAGATTAGGGTAAGACATGATCTCTCTACATCATTGTATCATTGTTCGTAGGTAATTAAGGCATGGCTTAAATAGTACACGGGAATCTTGATTCCATCTTCTAATTTTTGGCAAAGCATGGATGTAATAGATGTATCGGATGTTGCAAGGTAGATGTAAAAAGGTTTATCACTTTGCAAGGGATGAACTATTGGCAATTGAGCCAACTCCATTTTTATGTTTTCAAATGTTTCCTAGCACTGTTTAGTCCACTGGAAATGCACATTCTTTCATAGTAGGTGTTGCATGGGTTTTAACTTATCCATTAGTTTCAAGCATCTAATGAATTGTAGTCTACCCTGCAGACCATGTAATTCGGTAAGGTTCCTGGGTGGTTGCATACTAGTTATTGCTTTAACCTTATTGGGGTCTACTTGTATCCCTGTTTTAGAGACTACAAAGTGAAGCATTTTACCCATTTTAACTCCGAAGACACATTTCTTTGGGTTAAGTCTGAGGTTGTGTTTAAGACAACGTTTGAGCACTAAGTCTAGATCTTTTACATGTTGGTCAGTTGTTTTAGACTTGAACATGATGCCATCTACATAATCGTTGAGCAAATCAAGCATGTAATCACTAAATATGTATGTCATTGCTTGTTGATACGTAGCACCTACATTTTTAAGGCTAAATGACATCATTGTATAGCAGAATGTACCCCAAGGTGTCATGAAGGTTGTTCTGAGTTGATGCTCTGGATTGATTCTTATTTGATTATATCCCAAAAATCCATCCATAAAGGATAACAATGCATGCCTAGCAGTTGTGTCAATGAGTTGATCAATGCTGGGTAGTGGGAAGTCATCCTTTATAGTGGTTGTGTTGAGATCATGAAAGTCAATGCATATGTGTATACTACCATTTTTCTTAGGGACTACAACAATGTTTGATATCCAGTCAGAATAGTCAATAGCCTAGATGAAACCAGCTTAATAGAGCTTTGCGATTTCATCACAGATTGCTAACGCTACCTCAGGTCCAACCTTTCATGCTTTTTGTTTCACAAATTTAATTTGTTCATCAAGAATGATATTATGTTAGATGATTCGAGGGTCCAATCTTGGGATGTCAGTATAAGACCACGCAAACGTCTTTATGTTGTCTCTCAAAACCTGAGTGATATCACTAGAGAGTTGTGTGTCTAGTAAGGCACTTAATTTTAATGTTCTAGTTTTATCACTGGAAGTGGTAATAGAGATCTTAGTAAGAGGATCCTCAGTGATATTTTCAGCCTCTAGATCTAGAGTCCTCATCATGTTTTCAGACCAGTCCAACATTTCTTGCATGGTTGCTATTAAATCTGTGTAGGCGGATGGGTCTAGATCCAAGGATTCTAGATTGATTATCCTTGTTACTTCTCCATGTGGTCCTTTGAGAGATAATGTTGATATGTTATTCTTGGTTGCCATGGTGTTGCTCCTGCCAATTTATACCAGGTGCAAAGTGAGCAACATTTTCTTGATGAAGAAGGTTTTAAACGTAGATGAGTTTCACATGATTAGTCTAACAAAATTGTGGAATGTAATGGAAATTTTAGGCCATACTGGGCCATCCATGGTAGTTTTAGACCATATCGGGCCAATGATGTCCTTGCTATTTTTTTATGTTATACGTAGGTATATATAGTACTATTAACTACCAAGTTTTTGTGTGAATAATTAATTTGTAAGAGATTTTTATTGGATTGTAAAAATAAGACTACAAAAAAGTATAATTATAATGAAAGATAAAACAAAATAAAGCGAAAGGTAGTCATAACATGGATGAAAATGAAATAAAATGTGTGAACAAGGTGGATTTTAAAAAAAAGGTTTCAAAGTGAATGAATGTCATTTATGTCTTTATTGGGAAAGCGATGGCGTGACCAACGTGAGAAAACTTCCATAGCGTGAGCAAGCAGCATGACCACAATACGGAGCATGAGTAGTGTGAGTGATGTCATGAGCAGCCAAAATGATGAGGGGAAAGGGGAAGAAGTAGGGTAACTTGTCGTTCATGGAGGATGAGAAGGCATTATTTTTAGCATTGATTGGGGCATGAATATCTATTGTGAGGCATACGTGGGAGTTTAAGGGGCTTTGGGCAGCATGATGGAGGGTTTTATATGACGTTACAGGGCATGCGAGGAGTGGTAAGTTTGGTGTCGAGCTTAGGGAGATGCAGGGCATGGCATGAGCTGCTGTGGAGAGAAAGTGCAGGAGAATGCCTAGAGAAAAGAGTCATTTTGTGCCTAGGCATTGGTGTCCCATAGAAAACTAATTTTTTTTCCTGGGCATGAGCACACCCAGAGAAGACTAATTTTTTCCTAGGCGTGAGCACGCCTAAAGAAAACTGTAATTTTTGGTGTTGGAGCTACTTCCTAGCATTAGCTGCTTTTGCAGCGTAAGTTGTCTCGCAGCATGTGCTGCTTCCAGCATGAGTTGTCTCATAGCGTGCACTGCTTCCAGCGTGATTTTCCAAGCTGCTGCATGAGTTGTATGGGAGGTTGAGGAGTTATTCAAGATGGCATGAGTTATGGAATGCTCATTACCTACTGGTGCTATGTCTCTTGGAACAAACGATTTAAATGCTTTTACTGCGAATGTTGGTTTCATGTTGCTTGTAACAAACTAATGTCTAATGGACCTCAATGTTCCCCAGTGAGTGTCAAATATACCAAATGAACACTAGTGTCCTTGTCTCATGGGGTAGTCTCATGTGTGTTGAATATTATTTGCTTGTTGGGTTTACTTATTTGCCTATTTTTTTTTAATTTATATGTTTTAATTTACTTACCTAAGGTTCTGGCTCTATGTAGGGAACTTAAACCTTTTCTCCTTATGGTTGAACATGTAGGTGTGTTATCTTGGTTCGGCCTTTTGGAATCGAACATGCCTAGTTATGACATGCAGATCAGGCCACATGTAATATGGTTTCATCTAAATGTTAGTGCATTTTTATCATTTATTTTATAGAATTTTAGCATTGTCATATGGTCGCATTTGAGTGAGCAGCTGACTCATGATATTGTTGAGACCATGTTGCCTGGCTCAACACAAGGCATGCTAGCCTTCATTGTTGACATAGACGAGGGACTATATATAGTTGATGGAGATGCTCCTGAAGGTCCTAGATCTACACATCCTTTGACCCGTGTGTGGAGATTTCCATCTTGTAGCAATTACAACAGTAGTAACACTCTTTTTCTAGCTTTCTGTGTGCATACATTGTTCCAAAATCCGCTTGGAACAATGTACAAAGTGGATAGGTATGCTCTTTTATACGTATCTTAACTTTGGTTCCTTTAACATTACATCATTGTTTATGTATGAATACTTGTTCCTTCGCAGGCCCCATGTTGATGAGCATGGATTGCATGAGGATGATAGTGGACTTGCCTTAGCACGCACAGCCTTGGAGGCATTCATGATGGACCCTTCTCTTTGTGCTACGATGCTATATTAGACCAAGGATGCTATTGTCAATTATCCTAGGAAATTCTCCAGGGCCTTTGAACATTGTCAAGTTCATGGTTGGCTGCATGAGGATTGGTCTCCTGATGGGCCCATTTTTCCTCAAATATTTGATCTTGCACCAAGTGTGCCTACTCCATTTGCTAATGGTAAATGGTTGTGTTCCAGGCTTGGTTTTCATTTTTGTTACATTATTGCTTATCATACTCTTAATTTTTTCTCAAGGTCTCCTTTGTCTTTTCTATAGCAACCGTTTCCCTTGATGAGGTTACCATCGTATCCAGGCGCACTGAGGCCACTCTCTTTATGAAGTTTGGAGAGACAGAGGAGTCACAACGGTGGCCGCACAAGAAGGCACCTAAACAAATCATTAGCCGTCTTACCAATGCGGGCTTGATGGACCTATTTAGTTCCTTGACTCCTANCAGCAACCGTTTCCCTTGATGAGATTACCATTGTATCTGGGTGCACTGAGGCCACTCTCTTTATGAAGTTTGGAGAGACAGAGGAGTCACAACGGTGGCTACATAAGAAGGCACCTAAACAAATCATTAGTCATCTTACCAATGCGGGCTTGATGGACCTATTTAGTTCCTTTAATCCTAACGTTCCTGTGACTAAAATGGTTTCTATTCTTGACTCTTTTAATGATGATGTCTCCTATTTTACTACACGAGTTCAAGGAGTTAAGGTGTCATTCCACCTAACTGCTAAATTCTTTTCTGATCTTTTCAGTGTACCAGTAGATGGTGCTAAGGTGGTGGTGGATAAAGCAACTAAAGAGGGCCGTGTGATCAAGGAACTTGAAGACTAGCTAGGTGTATGATGGGGTCCTAATGGTTTTGCCATGCAAGCTAATACTTGCTCGATGGAGGTAAATTTTCTATACCTTCTCTTTAGGGCATGCGCGTTCCCTAAGTTTCTTTCTGAAGTAAGAAGTCTTGGGGTTGAGTTTGCACATGTTATGCACTCAGTCTTAGAGACTGGTATGAGCTACAATTGGGCACAGTTCCTTGGATTAGGTCTCCATGAAGAGATCATCAGGCTACATTTCAATGTTGATGCTAAATCCCACTTTACTTTTACCTTTTTCATGGGCTATCTTCGTAGGTTTGCTGAGTTCTTAGTGGTCTATGAAGATAACCATTATGTGTTAATGGATCGTTCAAAGTTGTCTCGCCCCTGGATCTGTCATCTATTTAACATGACTAGATCCCAAGATCCACCCGAAGGCATCGAAGAATCAGTCTCCATCACAACATGGGGTGCGGTCAGTCATTCCCACCATTCGCGTGATAGCTTGGAGTTGGAACCACCTAAATTGCATAAAAATATTAGGAGAGCTGAGCACTTGATTCAAGAGACCATCGGGAAGGCCAAGTCTAAGGTGAGAAGGGCCGAGTGTTCAAGGGAACCTGCTATGGAGGCAAGACCACTGAGAGTGAAGAGGATCCGATTCATCTTGCTAGGAGTAGGTAAGTATTTTTACTTTAAGTGTTTTTATCGCTTTTTGAATTTATTTGCTTGCTTAAGTATGTATACCTATTATGTCATGCTAACTTTAGATTTATTGGTGCTAATAAAGGATACCCCTGAGAGGGAAAGGGAAGAGTTGGCTCCAATGGGTGAGCCTGAAATGGTTATCACTAGGCTAAATGAAGAGGAGGAAATGAGAGAAGAAGTAGCTAAGGATATTCCCATCTTACGGAGAGAGGATGAAACAGATGCCATGGAAGTAACACTTGCTGAGGCTTTAGATGCCCTTAAGCATTCAAGCAAGAAGAAAGGTGTTTTTGACAACTTCTTTGATGGGTCTCTACACCTTGGTGATCTGTCTGAGCTAACCAACAAAGGGCTCATTGGTATGTTTTGTTAGTATGATTCACATTTCATACTTCTTAGCTTTGTACATTGTTTTGATTATCATGACTCTTCCTAACATTAGACGAGGATGCTGAAGCACCTAAAGCACATGCATCTTAGGTGGATGTGTCGGAGTTACAAGCCCCGGTTGAGATGCCTTCCCATGTAGATTTAACATCCAATGGTCAATTGAGGCTGTGGCCTGAGATGCCTAATAAAGCATACTTTGTTATGAGCATCGTCAACAATGTTGTTGCTCATCTGCAACAGGCTCATCCTAAATTAGATGTGTACTTTATACCAAATACTTGAGCTCATTGTGCTTTTGCACCTATTAGCAATCTCTTATTAGCTCATATGTATGATGTTTGTACTTGTAGGTGCAAAGCTACAACGGAGTCCTTCCGAGGCCATCCATATTGATGGTCTCCCTAAATTTCCCAATGATATTGAGCAGATCCCAAGAGGGATTTATGATGCAGTTTTGGGTTATGTTGTTCTGAATGCCAAGTCTCTCTAGACCCATAGACGCTCAATTGAACACTTATGGCATGAAGGTCAATCATTGAAGGAAAATTTGGCAAAGGTAACAGAGGAGAGGAATGACTTGCAAGCCTATTATGATTTTGCCTTTGCTAGATTGGCCAGTGATAGTGCCTAGCATACGTCAGAGATCACCTATGCACATTATTGGATAATCTTAAATAGCAAGGTGCAGAAAACTCAAGATTTGGCCAAACAGAGGGCCCAGATGGATTTATTGAATAGGAAATGCCATGAATAGAATTCCTTTGCATCCAAAGTACATAAATGGGGCCAGGATTAGAAATATCATAAGCATTAATACAAGAAATGGTTGAAAGAGGAATCAATTGAACGTCATCGGTTGGAGATGTTTGTCGAAGGGTTAGGATTGCACTCTTCTTATGACAAGTTTGTTGAGTGTACGAAAGTCGAGGGGTATCCTGAGAGATCCATTACCACTACCTTTGGGGAAGCTTCAACAAGTATGTTTTCTCTTGAGTACCCTTCCTGGACTTCAGTGGACAAGGGTAAAACCTTAGCCAATATTGACCTCAGACTTGAGAAAGACTAGGCATGCATGCCCAAAGAAGAGATTCTATGATGCCTGGAAGCTAATCTCAAGCCTTCCTCACCTATGAGTGTTTTAGTCCTATATTGTTTTATTGCTTTTAGTCATCATTTTTTTGTTTTATTTTAGTGTTTTTCCCTTTCAATCTATTTGTTTATGTTTACTTATTTTGTTGTTTTTTTTCATAGGGATATGGTGATGAGGCTGGCCACAATGGGATTGGAGTTGATGACGTAGAGGAGTTTGGGGACTAGCCCCCTTCTAATACTAATGCATAATTTGGCTTGTTAGTCTTATCAATCTTTTCAATTTTTCTTTTTTTTTGTCATAGGGATATGGTGGTGAGGTTGGTCCTAATGGGACGGGAGCTGATGATGTAGAGGAGTTTGGGGACCCGCCCCCTCCTAATACTAATGCATAATTTGGCTTGTTAGTCTTATCAGTCTTTTCAGTTTTTTTTTTAGTTTTCTGGCTAGTTTTTTTGTTTTTGGAATGTGTGAGGACAGATGTAACATGATCATGGTGTAATATGTCATCATCTTATTACAATGTTAACACTCTGTATTATATATATTTATATATTTTGTTTTACTTTTTTAAGTTTATTTGTAAACGTAAATGTAAACTGGAATCGTGACTAGTAAACATAAGATAAACGGAAATTACAATTTGCAAAATGTAAACGATAATGATGTAGCAAGATTTTGGTAAACTGGTAATGTGTTGTGCTCTAGTTTAAGGCCATTTTGGGCCATGTGTATTAGTTTAAAGTCATGATGGACTATTGCATCTCTATCAAAGAAAGGAAGGAGATTGTAGTTGTTTCAATGAATTTAAAAGAACCGGCCATTTCTGGCCGTGGCTAGTTTAATGTCATTGCGGATGTTTGGTAGTTTAACATCATTCTAGACACATGATGGTTCATCTTAGTTTTTGATCTATTTCTTTAATTTTCATAATTTTCTATGAAGGGTGGGATGTGTAGGCATGATCTTGTACTTGCCATCCCCCTCGTTGTATATGTCAAAGGTTAGTTTTGACCAAGAGACATCTGCGGGAATGGCTCCTATGTCTGCATCTTCTGATGCTTCTTCTATTTTAGGAAGGTCATGGGTTGGAGATTGACCAATGTCTAGGTTTTCTCTAGTGGTGTCTTGTCTAGGTTCAAAGAGTTCAACCTCTGACCCTTGGTTTGTTCCTACATGTGAGGAAGTAAGTGATGTTGCCGCATCCCCTTGTATGATGATTTCACCATCCTCATAAGGTAGGTGAATCTCTTGATGGATCGATGAGGATACGGCTTTTAGTTGAGCTAACCAAGGCCATCCCAAAATCAAATTGAACCCTGACATCTCATCCACAACTACGAATTCGGCCGATGTGTGAAACTGGTCCTCGGCTATGAAATCCAAGGTAACTATGCCTTTTACAATAACACAGGAACCACTAAAAGATTTCAAGAATGATGTTGTCATTGGCTGTATTTGATCTACGAGGCCCAGTTGTTCAATGACAGGGAAAGGTATTACATTTGTTGTCACTCCGTCATCAACATGCACCCTATGTATCTTAAATTGGTTAATTTGTATTGTTATAAACATAGGGGCGATAGTGACCTCTCCCATTTTTTCATCTCGTTTAATGTCATTGGCATGAAATCCTAGAGATGTGGACCTCGATTCCTGATGTGGAGACAATACGGCATAAATAGATGATTCATTTGTAGGAAGGTCTTCACTAACAGGGATTGAAGTCAACATACGCACTAGAGCTTCCCGATGTACCAAGGAGGTCATTACCAGGTCATATAGGCTTAAAGAGGTGTTCTTTTGTTTTAAGGCCTGTGTAACCTGGGTCAAGGAATTGGCCAAGTCTTTTCTATTTGGAATGTTTTTATCTATTAAGACTTGATCCATTTGACCCAACATTTGTATCTCTTGCAGAAGAGTTTTTGTATTATTAACTACAGCTGTTAGGTTTGGGACACTAGACACTCTCGAGTTCTTGTCTTGATGACTCGTGCTAGGCTGATCAATAACTAGAATCATAGGGATAGCATTCAGTGGTGTGGGTTTTGGTGGTCCCAACTCATGACCATAACGTTCTTTTCCCAGACGTTCCCTAGTCAGTCTATCAGCAAGGTGTTCTTGCAAGGGTCGCGGGGGAACTGTTGGGGGTTGCATGTTGAGATGTTTCGACATCCGGATTACAAATGGAGTGGGTTGAGTTTGTGATGGGAGGTTTGCTATTGCAACCGCAGGGTGTACTCGGATGACGAATGGTTTTCGCGGTGTAGGAGGTGTATGTGTGGAAAAAGGAGCTTATGGAGGTGTTAGCATAGACATGGTTTCGGTGGGCACATGAATCACAAAAGGCTTTCATGGGATGTCTTGTTCATTGTCGACATGGATGGTGTTAATCACATAGTGCGACTCTTTGGTGTTAAGAGAATCTTTGTAGACCCCCATAGGCTAATTTTGAGGTCTTACTGGGTTGGCTTCATCAAATACTATCTCACCTCTATCAATCATACGTTGTATGTCTTGTTTTAGGGTGAAGCAGTAATCGATTCCATGTCCACATCATTGGTAATACTCATAGAATCTGTCTAACCTAAAACCTCTTGGAACAGGGGGTTCATTAACTATTGCCAATGTTGGGTTTTTAATCAACTCATAGTATCGGTCATGTTTTTGAGATGCTGCAGGAGACATTTGTTTATGTTAAATCAACCTAGCCTTTAGAAGCTAGTTCAGTAGTTGTGAAGGCTTCATGGATAAGGGTGTGTACTGGGTAGGGTCTTTTCGTTTGAAGGTACAAGTATGACTCATGTTAGTAGTTTTGGTAGAGGAGGGTTCAGGTGTAGGTGTAGGAGTGGTTTTTTAGTGACTAGTGGGGGCGGCGAGTTGTTTCCCTTTCTACCTTGCATTGTTGGATCAAAATGTCTCTACCACTGCTACGACTGTTGTTTTAGACTTGTCTTTATCTTTCTTTGTATGTTGGCTTTTGAAAGTTAGGTAAGCTAGGTCATGACTTGTCTATGCTACTTCTTCTATGTTTTTGATTTGGACAAATTCTTGAATCAAAGTACGAGCATTTAGATAATAGAGTTTTGATTTAACAAAATCATTCACGGCACCTTTGAGGATTGTAAGTAAATACGTTTCTAGGATAGGCTCATGAAGTTCGTTAAGGGCAGCGCACCATCTTTGGATGAAATTTTGTACGGGCTCTAATGGTGCTTGTTTTATTTGGATTTGACTATCTAGTGTGGCTTCAGGCTTCAATTTATTCTTAAAACAGGTAAAAAATTGATGTAACAAATCCTCTAGAGAGGATCTGGAGTTACGCGGTAGGGCTCAGTACCAGTCTAAGGCTTTTCCCGTTAAGGACATGGTGAACACACACAAGATTGCATGAGGCCAGGCTTGAAGTAATAGACACTCTAATCGAAATGTCACTAGGTGAGAATTTGGATCTCCCTCTCCATTATATTTGGTTAGTTGCGACAATAAAATTTCTTTTGGTAAAGTCAATGATGGCACTGAAGAGCTAATCAGATCATCTTGGTAGAAGTACAACACCTTGACTTCATCGGTTAACACTTGCAACATCTTTCTAGCAACTGCCCATTCTTGAGCACTAAGTGGACTGGTTGGTTGGTTAGATTACACGTGGTGATAGTTAGATTGTTGCATGATTTGTGGGAAAAATGACTACTGGGTTGTTGATGGTTGTATTTAAGCGACATTAATAGATGGGACTGTAATGGGTGGTATGCTGTAGTGAGTAGGTTGATGTTGTTGTATGATAGGTATGGGCCACTACCCGGTTATAAGTTGTGAGGAAACACCCTGAACCTATTGAGTTGAAGTTGTGAAAGGTGTTTCTTGGATTTGCACTCGTGGTATGTAATGGGTGGATGTAGAAGTGGGTATCACAGATGGCATCCCAATTATTTCAAGTCAGAAGGTCACTCCTATATTAGCTTGAGAGGAGAGTTGTTGGGATTGTACTTAATAGAGAGAGAGTAATGTGGTGATCGGAGGAATAACAGAGATGGACGTATTGAATTGGGCATTGGTCATAGAGAACGCAGGAATGGAGATGGATGCTTCTTGTTGAGAAATAACTGCTTGAGTGCTTATAAATGCATGAGGGGGCATAGTCTCTCCCACGAAAGGGTGGAACAATGGGTTTGCATAGGCATGAGGACTAAGAGTGTAGTACGAATCCCCATGTTCAGACTGAGTCGCAAAATCATCTTCCTCATCTTTATTTTGAGGCTCTACTGTGGGTTGCTGCAAGGTTTGATTCCTTACCATGAGGAGCTGGGATATGAGTTCATGATGGGATTCAGAGAGGGGGATGACATCATATGGTGAAGGAGTAAAGTTATGGCCCCCCTTATGGATGAGTTCATAATGGAATTTTACTTCCATTCTCATGCGATCAATGGGCAGGTTAGCTTGGATTTTTACATAGATGAAGTTGTACTATTTTAGGGTAAGAATTGTATAAGTGGGATCCTTGCCTTGTATCCTAAGTGACCAGCGATTTGGCCCTTAAGGATTCATTTCTCCAATAGTGACTATGGGTTTAGTTGCAGTCACAAGATTCAAGATTTCAGCACTAAAGTCAAAAACTGATAGTCCTACTACGTTGATTTGGGAAGATTCCATGTGTGTAACTGGCTTGACTAGATGAATGTGTGTAAGTAGCATATCCAAGCTAAGGTTGAGCAAGCCATGTGTGAACGTTAGCGTGAGCGCAACCTAGACGTGCGTATGCTAGCTTGTGCACACTGTGTGCAAGCATAGCGTATATGTAGCATAAGTACAATGTGGCATAGCATGAGTGTGTGGTGTGCATGCACAGCATGTGTACGCCAAACGTGTGTAGTAGTTTATGTACGCTGTGTTGGATTTTGCAGCATGTGTACTCTATGCTGGGTTTTGCAGTGTGTGTACGCTGCACTTAATATTTTCAATAGCAGTTGCAAAAATTACGGTATTGGCAGCAGTGTAAGAGTGTTACGAGGATTTAATTCAATTATAAATAGATTGGTATGGTTTAAGAAAATTTTGTTCTGCATCTGATCCGCACCCACGCGAAGGGCAAAAAAATCAACATTTTATCATGATGGAAAACAAGATTGCCCTCCTTCTAGCACTAATTTCTATACCATTCGAAATCATCAGCGTAAGGCTAGAGGAAAATGAACGCCAAAAGATCTCCAAAGAGATACAGCTGACCTTGCCTTCGAGTGAGGGAAAGTTGGAAAAAAAATGAAGATAGGATGCCTTAGATGGTCTGCACGTAAATCAACCAAGGACTCTCCCAAGCATACGCTATGGCTGGCACTGGGGTTATCGCCACGAAATGTAAAATAGAGAGCATAATGCAACGGAACGTGAACATGAAATATAACGTGTAAACATAAACAAAATGTATGCAAAAACATACAATGAAATGGGATAATGCAAACAATGAACTAAAATAGCACAATAGAAGGTAAAATGAACTATGTTGTATTAATTAACAAGATGTGCACTGGTCAAAATGTAGTTGCATTGCAAGTCGAACTTTAAGCTCCGATGTGAGGTGTTTGTGATGTGTTTGCAGGTGCTGGGGATCACATGCATCCGAGCTCAAGATTGCTGGTTTTCTTTCTCCAAATTGCCAACCCCATTTATGTCAATGAACAGGGTATTTATACATTTTTCTAGGCTCAAGAGTAGGATTCATCAATGAGGTCAATGGCTATGAGATAAGAGAAAAATGGATCGTGTGACAAGTGTTCGATGCATAGCTGTGTGTGAACTGGACGTATGTAGGTAGACTATGCTCTAGACTGGTTCCACTGTATCTTACAATCTATTTTAGCTTTTGCAATTTGTAGCGTAAGAGCTTGAACAACTCAAAAATATGAAAAATTTACAATGACTGATAATGTACAACAAGAGCATTTGCATCTGGCTCACTTGGAATTTCTAAATCTATGAACCGACTACTATTGAAAGTGTTTTTACTTCATCAAGGCTACCAACATGATTTGATCTTGTCCTGGCATGCTCTCAACATGTGTCTAAAGTGCTTTTTCTTGGTCGTGACTAGTACTTAGGCTGGACTCATGTTGCCAGTGTGACCTCAGCGTCACTTAACCATGACTGACCAAAAATGATGCATTTTGCATCAAAATTCCACCTTTAAGACTTGTTTTTGAAGTGTAACTGCTACTTGACCTTGAGGAAATCCTACATGTTTAATTTGAACCTATTTGTGCTTGGATTTAGGCCACTTTTGGTAGCTCACACTGGGCTCATGCTGTTAGCGTGATCTCAGCATGACCTCAACATGACCTCAACGTGACTTGGGCGTGAGCAAGATGGGATGGTACATTTCACACCAAATCTTGGTCTTTGAGACCTGTCTTTCAAGTGTAACTACTGCCTGACCTTGGGGACATCCTTCATGTTTAATTTGAACCTGTCTGTGCTTGGATTTAGGCCACTCTTGGTAGCTCATGCTGGGCTCACGCTGTCAGCGTGACCTCAGCATGACCTGGGCGTGAGTGCTAAAAATGGTGTATTTTTGGACTTGAAATTAGAATTATGAGGGTTGGGACCTAAATAAATCATTAGTGGACCTCAAGGGGGCCTTGTACCTTCGTAGTCAGGCCATTCTAACACTATTTTGAGGCTATTTTGAATCACTCATGTTGGACTCATGCTGCTAACGTGACTTGGGCATGAGCGATGAAAATGAACATTTTTGGAGCTAAAATCTAAAGTTCTAAAGGCTGGGAATTACAATGATCATTAGTGAACTTCAAAGGTGTCTTGGATTGCTCAAATTCAGATCATTTTAGCTTGATTTTAAGGCTTTGGAAGTTACTCACCCTGTACTCATGATAGACTCATGCTGGCAGCGTGACCTGGGTGTGACCTCAACGTGAGTGGCAAGATTTGCACAAGTTTGACTTGAAACCTTGGGTTTTGGATGCAAAAACTTGGGGTAATCATCAGTGGGCCCTGAGGGGGCCTTGTCGGTTCAAAATAGGACTATTTTGACCTGATTTGAGGGCTTTGAAGGTTGCACATGCTACATGCACACTATACGCATGCTGCACATATGCTGGTAGCGTGACTTAAGCATGGCTTTAGTGTGCATGACAAGATTCATGTAAATTAGTCTGATTTTTGAACTTCTGGATGTTGAAGCACCGGTTTGTTCTTATTCAAAGTGTTAAGGTAAAATTTTGTGGTGTTTCAGATAAAACTATACTTCATGTTGATCCCTTATGAAGATGAAGTCCATCTATCTAGTAGTGGTGTTAGGGGGTGCAATAAGATTTGAAGACTCAAGAGTTACCATAAAAAATTCAAGGGCATCAAGGTATATCCATACGGTGGGACCATTTAACAAGGGTGTTAAAGTCAAGGGAGCAAGTTCATAGGGGGTGCTTTCTAAGGTAACCATGAATAGATGGGTTGCCATAATGGGCTTTGGGGAATGGATAGATGTTATGGAAGAAAGGAGAAAAAAGAGGTTTTGTCTCTATTATTAATGTTCAAGAAGGAATGTCACCTAGCATGGTTGATTGTTGATGTTGTTGTTTTGTGGCTACTTACATGTATTGGCTATGGGTTTTGGGTTACCTCCCTATGGGGATAGTTGGCAAGCTTCCAAGAGCCATTGATGGGAACTCTTAAGGATGAAGTAAGCATAGATTGGTCATGGAGAAGTCATGAGTTGCACTGTTGCATTGGACATGTGTTGAGGAACTTACAAATGAGTTTTTAATTTTGTAGGAGCATGCATTTCCAAAACCTCTAGCAGCCAATTCACGTGAGAGACGAGTAGAGAAATGAAGTTCTTAGTGTCAGTTGTCCTTAGAAAATGTGCTCTTTGTAATTCCTTGATGGTGCACAAGGGCATCAACTAGTCCCTTATGTTCTTAAATTTAGCAATCAGTAGTGTGCACATGCTTAATAGCTTTGAATATTACATCCTCAAGGAAAATGGATAGATTCATTGCTAGTCCACCTTGTAGAACCAAGAGGATTTAGAGGTACCACTAGTTAGCTAATCGATCCTTTAACAAAGGTCATTTGCATATTGCTTTTAATGTCATTCTCCAAGATTTTTCCATTTTCAATCACTAGTACATGTCTTTCCTAAATATTTGTGAGGGGCCATTTCTAAAGAAATCTTCATTGATCTTTCTATGCATAGGGATTTTTTAGGAAAGTATTTCCTTTCATCATGAAGCTAAAGATTGCTAAAATGTTGCATGCTTACATAGAAGACCTCTTATCCCCAACCATGAAGGAGTTGTCACTTCAAGTCTTCATAGTTGTAGCCTTGAATCCAAAAAAGAAAATGGAGGACATGCCAAAGAAGTGAGCCCATCCTTTATGATGAAAATTTTTTCACACTAAGAATGCTTGTAGAGCATCAAAGCCTATGGGTCCATGCACAATGGCTATGCATCCCATTCTAGAAAGGTTGTAAGGATTGGAAATTTCACTTGAGTCAAAAGCCAGATTTATTTTTATTTTTTTAAGAAGCATGAGGAAAAAATTCTTGTCATTTGGAATGATTATAACATTTCTCTATCACCAAATCTACCACCACATAGTGTTGCACCACACTACCATGTGGCATCCTCCAACTAGAGGGTTTGCTTAAAGGTAATAACACAAGTTGAGGAAAATTTGTAGGTGTCTTGTCATTTGCACTTGCACTTGTGTTGTGATGGAGTAGCCATCTAAATGGTGAATGATGATTTTAATGTCATGATGGTAGAGATAGTAGTATCTTGGCCCTTGGAAGGCATATTATTGAAGATTATTCCAAGTGAGAAAAACCCCTTGATAGACCAACCATAGAAACATTTTTATCTTAGGTTTGACACAAACATACTAGACCTTGGAAACACTCTTATTTTTGACATTATACATCATATCCTACCAAGCTTATCTATTGAATCTACCATGATTATTAAATTGAATCACCACAACATGATTGGGTATCACCTAGTGGGGGTAATGTAATTTCCCATTGAGTAAGCATTGAGTTGATATGGTTTTTGATATGATCATTGCCAACATAATTTATCATCATATCCTAGTGCTAGTACAACTTTTCTAAGTTGTTGAAATTAGGAATTCAATGTTGAGTAATCCATGAAGAAGCTTATGACCATAGTATTTGTGTGTTGGAGGGCATGATGGGAGTTGATTTGGCATTCACAAAAAGCATGCTTAGTGGTAGTGGGGCCCATGTGATGCTGGGTGAAGTTATGGACTAGGTAGAGACTAGTTATTTGTAGACTTAGGACAAGGTATAGAACTCAAGCCTAGTAGTATGCATAATGGATGTCAAAGATATGGTGCCACATGGGGGGATCAGTTGGATTTCATGCAAGAAAAATGAAAATCTAGCTAAGTCATTTGAAAATGAAAAAGGAAAATGGAATGATGCCAATTTTGCTAAAGCATTTTTGCCTTCTGGTATTTATCTAGTTGATTAGATGGATTATTTTTTTATTGTTTTTTCCATGCCAATTGAACCTACAGATAATAATATCATCTTTTTGCACAAAATATTTGGATGGGGACATGGTCATTGTAGCAAAAATTGAGATCACCTTTAGAATTTTCTTGGTAAGAATGACCTTTCCTATTAAGGACATAAATAAATCCTTCTTGTCTACCAATAATTTTTAAATTTTACCCAACACTACATCCTAGATTTTGATGTGGGACTTAGAAACAAAGAGAGGAAAATCAAGATTGTAACTAGGTATGGATTTGATGATATTCCTAAGTATGTGATGAGTTACGTTTTGGGAAACCATGATATCACAGCCCATCACCAGTTCTATAAATAAGAGGTGGCTCTCCCTTGTTTCAGATCTAGTTTTTAGTCCCTTAGCCAAACTCTAGTAGTTTTATCCCTCCAAAGATAGAATTATTTTCCAGTGTATGCCCACAGTGTGGTGATTGTAATTGTAAGGCATCCTTATTCGAGTGTGACATACTTGGACACACACATGACTAGAAATAAAGATTGAGATTACTTCATCATTGCAACATTCACTTAGTTTAATTATTTATTTATTTAATTGTTATTTACTATTTTCCTAGCTAATCTCTCTCACCCTTATCTCATGTTAAGATGTAGAATGAGTACTACTTGATTACGAGCATTGAAGTGTGACTACTTGGTAACCCAGTAGCGTACCTAGGATCTATGCTTGGTAATCCCAGTGGTATTCATGCACGAAGTCCAAGATATGTACGAATAATCAAGGAATAGATGCTCATTCCACTTAGGCTAGATTAGATTCTCTTACCCTTTCTCTCCTAGCTTAGCTTAGTTAATATTATCTTCCATTGCCTCAGGAGTAGCATTAGATTAGAAACCCATCATACACCTCACTCTGGACTAAACCATACATGACAAAGCTAATACTAGTTCAGGTGGGAAGATAGCAAAATACGACCTAAGGCTAACTATCTAGATGCCACAACTATTTTGTTTGTGGAGTTCAACTGGATTGCACGTGTAACGCTCGTATTTGTATGGTTGAGTGTAGGGGTACCTCGCCACTCATCATTGGCGCCATTGCCGAGGATGGTGCTAGTTATCTAGATTAGTTATATCATACAAGGTCGCTGTATAGGAATTAACGATATATATTTTAAGAAGAATTAATTACAAAAATTCACATACGAATTCACACACAACTTCACAACCATGCCTCTCCTACAAGACTATGATAATGTCATACCTAGTAGGGAAATTCATTGGAGAACCAATGAATTATATGAAAATGAAGATTGGAGTATGTAATCTGAGGTAGGGGTTTCTTACAAACATAAACGAAGGCAACATCGTCCCAACACATGAAAGCATAACTTACCCGATGATGATGAACCCCTACTAGCCACTACAAGCTTAACGCAAATACAAGAGGTTGTTCGAATCTCCCGTAGGCATCATAAAGAGAGCCACCTAGCTAGGCTTGATTTAAACAACTTCCCTAATTTTCAGGAGGCTATGAATTAGATCCACATCAACATTTACAAGCCTTCTATGATGCCTACACANATTTTCCAAGGAAAGGCTAATGTACCATATCATTGATGGGATACATAATGAAACAAGAGAGACCTTAGGAATGTATGCCCAAGGTCAACTATACGAACTACAAACCCATCAAGTTCAAGAGCTTGTTAAGTGGGTAGCAAAAGAAGAAGGAGAAATGGCTAGATGGGAGAGTGTTGAAAAACATCAACGGGACCAAAATCTCAACGTAACAAAGATCTATGATCATAAAAAGCAGAAATCAACCAATCACAAGGAGAAAGAACCATCTTTGCCGATACAATAATCGTTAGAAGAAGTTGAGGCAAAGATCAATAAGAAGTTGGAATGGACATATAAAAAGTGTGGAGAATATATTGATATTATTGAAGATAGAGTTTTGACAACCCAAGAAGTAGGAAAAAACAGTAGAAAATCAGAAAGAAGAGATAAGAAAAATAAGAACTCAACTGCCAATCATATGTATGAATGTAACATATGCTTGTACGATAACCCCAATGGCCAATGCCCAATATTGTTACATTTACATGAGCATTGGAGAAACACGTTACATCTAGAGTCCGTACAGAGATACTATGTTTGATCACAGTGGAAGCAATCCCAGTCATGGGGAGACCACCCTTAGACTGAAGACATCCTTCATATCATCCGAATCCAAATGGTTATCAAGTTCAACATCCTGTTTCTCTAGCTGAACCAACATACTCTATCTCATTGCATTATCATTCTCCACAATACTATTAGCCCATGCCTTCAACATAACCATTGCCTTGTGTATCCTACACTTCTCCTTAGTTTCAACATTCTCATCCTTTCCCTCCTTCTACATTGCCACCAGTTGTTCCTAATGTGTCTGCACCACAAAAAAAATCCCCAAATGTCACTTGTGCTAATACTACTAACAGTGAGAGACCTCGGCAACATCAAAAGCATCCTTTCTTTAAACATGATCATAAGAAGGGACAACATAATTCCAAGGCCACTGCATCCTCCAACTCAGCACAAGCCCAACCTTGTGGTGCTCCCTTACCTTCGAACCCAATGCCTTATGTAACTTCATCAGGGCCACCAACTAACACTCCAACAACCATACGACCCAATGAACACAATCATGGAAGGCAACATCCCGATCCTTGCATACCATCTAGTGGTCCTAAATATCATAGTGGGTGAACTCATTATCCAGGAACTACATCGTATAAATTGCCCCACTATGCTTACTACAATCATGTGTGTGACACCCGATGGGATAAGTATGGCCAAGTCCCAATATTTCCAACATACAAGGATCCCCATATTCATTTATTAATACTTTCCATCCTCAATTGTTTAGCTATGAGGGATATCCCCCATTCTANACATCCTCAATTGTTTAGCTATGAGGGATATCCCCCATTCTAATAGCAAGTAGGATTAATAAATACTTTTCATTTTCTTTAATTTTACAACTTTTTGTTTTCTAGTTTTTCATTTTTCAATTTCTTGTTTTATCTTTTTGTCTTTTTGTCTCTTTACATTTTTATAAGTAATCTCATCTATGAATAAAACATTCATGTGGATCATTGGTTGAGGTGTGTTCTATGTTGTCAGGTCTCAAGTAATCAATTATGTGGACAGTGAGCCCGTTACACCCACTCATCCATTCTACAAATAAGAGGTTCTGTTCAAGGGTACAATGATATTCTTGACATTTTTAAAAACTTAAAATTAATTTTTTGTTCATTGTACCTATAATAAAGAAGGATGGACCAAGAGGGAATGATTAGGGTGTGACATCAAGGGGACTTGTGGATTCTCTTTGGTGACATCTGTGGCAGTTATCATGCAATGTGGTTGTACTAAGATCCTTGTAGATCTAATGATCAATGGGAGTAAGAGTAATCAAAAGGGCACTCAAAAATTCAATGGTGTTCTAGGGGACCCCACTGGAAAGACATGCATCCATGCCTGAAGGTTGGTGGCTTCTCTAGATTCATTCATTCAAAAAAGAAAAAAAAAGGAAGAATAAAGAAAAGTGCCACAAAACAAAAATCACTCCTCCCTTGAATAAATGCCAAGTGATTGTATGCCTTGTTGTTATGGTACTCTCATAGTCATTCATCATGGGATGAAAAAATGTGGTGTCATTGATTAGAGGAATGTACTTGGTCCTAATCTTGGAATGATGGGTTAATGACACGATAAACATGATTTTCACATAGGATTCATTGTGCCTTGAATCAGTTACCTCATGTCCCAATCTCTACAATCCCTTCTATAGTTTGTCTCATCTCACTGTTTGGGTAATTGTAGCTCGTGTTGTATGTAACATAGAATTCTTACCTCATTCTGGTGATAATTACGTGTGTGTGTTTTGTGGAATCAATACGGAGTACATTTAACCCTTCTAGTGCCCACGGACACTTTAAGTGTCGTTACACAAGGGCATTATAGGTTAGAACCTACTTTGGGGAGGACCCACTTATGTAATATTTGCTTATGATACAACTCACACATACCATTTCTTACCCTCAACCTATTTTTCATAACATTCTTTCCCTATTATCATCATCCCTCTGAATCAACGTTCCTATGAACCATCACATAGCCTTTTTCTCCCATC
>MNCI01001825.1:1291272-1450879 GCA_015680685.1 Gnetum montanum
AAAAAATTAATAAGAAAAAGTAATATGTTTAGTCTATCATAGCTTATGAACATGTATCATATAGTAGACCTTGATAGTGGGAAAATTTATAGTTCTTACATTATAGAGAATGTTTATGTAACAACATTGTCCCTGAGCATGTTGTTCGGCATCGCAAGAGTTTCCCCAACAGATTTTGAATCAGGACAAAACTCAAGAGGAATACACCTCAACAATCAACAATCCTGAAACACATGCCAACAAACAATCTGTTAGTGTTAGCATGTCTCCTGAGCGGTGTTTCATAAACAATATTTGTAATATGCTAACAAGCTAGATAGCACTCCCTTGCTCCACTCATGTGAACACCATGGGGACTACTAGCTAAACCCTCTAGATTCATCACCGCATGCTCGTAGTTGATGTCATGCTCCAAAGAGCGCACGCAACATCCCATAGCACGTCTCATGACACACCCGGTAAAAACACTCCAATGCAGAGTTGAACTATGCAACCCTCCCAAGCAAGGTCCTACCGAGTCGAGTAATGAGGTAGGTTGTAGCCTCCTCTTACTAATGCATGGAATTGCCATGCCAGTATGGTTCCAAAGATACAAGGAGTGGAGAACCCCTTGTGCCCCCACGGCCCCTAAACCATGGGGGAGGTAGTAGGCCACCACCAACCCTGCTACTTCTCTCATAATCCTTCCCCACTTAAAATGAGCAACAACCTTAGAGCATGGCTTGGGTAACCCACGAGGCTACTACATCAAAACCAAGGGTGGATTCCATAAATTCTGGGGAAGTATGCCCATGCTATTTGTAGCAACTAAAAACGTCGGTGGCTGGAAGACATTGAGAAGTCGGCGGGTGCGATAGTTTCAACCCCATACCCACGGGAGGGCCATGTTGGGTGTGTGCAGATACAGGGTAGCCTGAATGGTCTGGTCGATCAAACAAGGACTTAGTCGGCATCTCTATAGCCTTTTGCAACATGTAAGTTGGAAGCAGGAATGAAAGCATAAAGCAATGCTTGAAAGTAAATAATGCAACAAATGATGTAAAACACAACAATAAGCAGGAAAACAAGTAAAATGTAGTTAGAAAAATGCACCTCTCCGAAGTTATAAATTTGCTCTGTCCAGGTGAATACAGTTGGGTGCATGTTGTGATGGGGTGCAGAGATCCCAAGAGTAACCGAGGTGTGTAGAGAAAAATAGGCTGGACACTTGGACGCAGACTTGGGTGCTAGCACCATCGAGCTTCCACCAAGATGGTAGAAAGGGAAAGGGCATCAGCTGAAAATGCTAACTGCTTGCAATGTCAAATAGCAGGCTTACAATGCTCAATGCTATAATGCGCTAGGAAGGGAACTTAATTGCCAGAGAACGGAAAGAAGTCTAAAAGTTGGGAGAGATTTGGATTGAACTTTCTGAATGCCGCTTATTCTTTGAAAAGTTCAAACTCCCTAGAAAAGTTTTGTTTTTTTTTTCGAGCCAACCCCTTTGAATGCCGCTCATTAGGGCATTTATAGGACTAGGGGTACACAAAGGGGTAGTTTGAATGCCATGTACCTTGGGCCCATGTTGACTTGTTTGCACTACACCTATCATGTATGACTATTGGACCTCCATGATTGTTGTGCTATGAATCTGTCATCCCGCAACTGTCCACCTACCATGCCATAATTGCACCGTCAGCTTCTGGATACATGTGCCAATGGTCCAATTAGGTGAAGTCCATTGATGTTGCACAACCACCCGCATGCCTCGCTGTGCTTTGTGGCATAACATAGAATCCTGTTGTGTGTCCTGCTACACATGTGTTACATGTTTGCTACACTATGCTATGCCACATAGCATAGTGTAGCATAGCAACTTGGCCTTAGTTGCGAAAGCTTTGCTGATTTGCAGGCTTTGCTTACCACGATGCAAGATTTGCGAACTTTGCTAATTCTACCCCTTCGAAGTGCCTTCTATTTTCTCCATAGGATTGCTACACCTCACTGTGCCATGTAGCTCAACGTAGCATAACAGAAGACATGGTCCGCTGCTTCCTGATGGAGAGAGACATTATTGAAGGACTCAAAATTGGGCCGAATTATTTCATTCACCCAGAATGTTGCTACCAACTCTACGCATCATTTCTGAGTAGGCTGTCGATTGGGCAAACTACTTGGGTGGACAAGCAGGATGACCCGTGGAGCCTTTTTACACTCAAAGTAGAAAATTTGCCGAATTGGACAGCTTGAACTTAGAGCATTCTCCTCCCGAAGAACTGTCGTGGTGCCCTGCAGATTGCAAGACCTGGTGAAGCAAGAATGACCTTGAATTTTTTTGGGGTGTTTCATTGGCCCCTCTTTGTTAACATCTGGAGGATGGGCTCGATAGATGTTGACAAAGAATACAAAACACCATAGTGGGCAAAATGTTGAGGTTTTTGCTCGATGAGTGTCGAGATGTTGCTTGGCTGCACTTGAGAGTGTTGCATTGGTTTTGCAGAGGTTAAGGTAGAGAGCAAAGATGATGTTTAGCAAAGCGTTTTCATCTTTGGCTAACATTGTTCTTCAACCTCTTATAGGATAGGTGTTTCCTTCATAGGATGAGTTGTGTTACATCCATGGAGGGTTTTGACCTTCCTACAAATGCTTTCCATATGGCGAGCTGCGTTACGCACGTCATGGCACTTGCACTCTGAAGTAGCTAGGCTAATTGAGGCACTTGCTTCGCGACACTGTAGCATTTACTGTTGTGGAATTGTTGAAGCTATGAGGGTGAAGGTCTTGCTGGCTACTAGTGCTGTTGAAGCTGTTGGAAATTGCCACTGGTGTGATGCCCAAAGTAGGGAGGCCAATAGTGGCCTTGGCAGTGTCGATGCGAAGGAACTGGCTTCGAAGGCACCGAGAGCTGTTGTGGGTGCGGATGCTCTGGAATCCCTACCGAAGGCATGCATTCTTAGTTTAGCTAAGGGATCAGTTACCACATAGCCAAACATCACGAGAGCCGAGGTGTTGGCAGGACAATGTTGTGGCTGGGCCACAATACTATTGGGACTCCAGCTGCGGGAACTAGCCTAGGAACTACCGTCAGGGGTATGGGCCGTGGTGATGGTAGGTTCGGAGGGCTAGTATGATGCCACATGACATCTTCAGAGGGTTAGCATGATGCTATGGGTGGTAGGATCACATATGTTCTAGAACGCATTCCTGTTGCATTGTGAATCACGTTCTGGAGCATGTGACGACCCACCTGCGCATTGGCATTGTGCTGCCTATTCGATGTGCGTTCAATGTTGACGCATGCTAGGGATGCAACACAAACCTAGTTTAAGGTCTTGGTAGACCATGTGTTGGTTTAAGATCTTAGTAGACCACTGTGCTAGTTTAAGGTCCCAGCGGACCGTACTTGCCAGTTTAACGTCACAGCGGACGGTTACTGCCAGTTTAGAGTCATGGTGAACTAACAGTGCTAGTTTTACGTCATAGCAGATAGTTGATGCCAATTTAATGTCATAGCGGATGCTACTCGATGCTGCTAGTTTATCGTCATCACAGACACTATCTGGTTTAATTGCTAGTATATCATCATAGCGGATGGTTGCTGATGCCGCCGTTGTGCTTCAAACGTAGTACGGCTTGAGATACAAGTGATTCACCGTGTTAATGAACTCATTATCATCCATGTCTGCTAGCTTGAAGGCTCCATTTCTGAAGGCTTTAGTGACCACGTAAGGGCCTTTTCAATTGGCTGAGAATTTGCTCACGTGTTCACGGATGGCCTTGAGGATGAAGTCTTCCTTCTGTACTGGCCATCGGTGAGGGTCTGCATGATGCTTCTACTACTGATTGCTTTGGTAGTACTCGATGCATCTCAGCGTCTATGTGAGCTCCTCCTCCACTGAGTTGAGGTTAATGATTCACGACTCATTGTTCTAGGCTTCACTCACAACATCCACGAGGATCATCTAGAGTGATGGTACTTGCAACTCAAGAGGAAATACAGCTCCAGATCCATAAACAATGTTGTAAGGGATCTTACTTGTTGCAGTTCTACACATTATTCTATAGGCTTAGAGGATGAAGAGGATTTGCTCATGCCACCACCTTTTGCTACTGTTTAGCATCTGTTTCAACAAGTTGATGATGGACTTATTTGTAGCCTCCGCTTGCCCATTTTCTTGCGGATAATAAGGGGAAGAAAATGATTGTTTAATGCCTACATTGCTACAGAAGGTTTGGGTTTCCGTACTGCTAAACTTTGGTTCCTTGTTGGTCAAAACAGTCATTGGAAGCCCAAACTTCGTTACGATGTTGTCTAGAATGAAATGGCAAACTTGCTACGACATCGTCTTCCTCAGGGGAATAGCCTCCACCCACTTGGTAAAATATTCAGTGGTAGTGATAATGAAGCTATGCCCTATGGAGGACTTAGGTGTAATAGGCCATATGAGGTCTAATCCCCATCGTTGGAAGGGCCACATGATTTGCGTTGGGTGTAGGTCAGTAGGCGAGACATGTATGAGATTTGCGTATCTCTGGCACGTATTGTATGTCTTAACTTTCGATAGGCAGTCACATTCCATGTGGGCCAGTAGTACCCTAGGTGTTTGATCTTAGCAGCCATAGCCCTGGGTGCTATGTACCCACTGCACAACCCTTCATGTACTTCATTAACTACCTTTTGCACTTGCTTGCCACCTGGGCATGCCAGCAATATCTCATTGTAGGAGTGACGACATAGGGCATCATTCCCCATGAGTACATATTGTTGGGCATGCTTGTGGATTACATCTCTTTGGGCAGATGTCAATCCATCTGGGGGTTCACCATGTTGTAGATAAGCTTTGATGTTGACGTACCACTCCTAGGTATCCATAGCACTAATAGATGCCATGTGTTCCACCTGAGCAATAGGCTCTGTACATTCTATAATCGCGATTGGAAAGTTTGCCAAAGACTATGATGGAATGTTTAATGTGAGGGTAGCTAAGGCATCTACCATGGTGTTTTCGTTGCATGGCATGTGTTGCATATCTGTGGTTGCAAATTGCTGAAGCAAGGTTTTCGCTAGGTTGTAGTAGGGTTGAAAGTGTGTAGCCTTGCAGGTGTAGACCTTGGTGATTTGATTCACGACTAGTTGTGAATCTCCCCAGATCGCTAGGTGTCGTATGTGTAGTGCTTGAGCAATTAAGAGGCCTTTGAGTAGCCCCTCGTATTCTACCATGTTATTGGTGCAAGGGAACACAAATCGATAGGCGATGAATGCATTTCCCCAGAGGGGAACGTGACTATGGTAGCAGTGCTACCTCCTTGCATGGTTGAGGTGCCATCGAAATATAAGGTGGCTTCAAAATGCGACAGGACAATGTTGACATTACTTACATATTTGTCCAGGAATTCGGGGTCTATGGTTGCCTGGTCGTCGACTGGTGAGGTCGTAAGTTAGGTTGCTATGGCTTGATCCTTTGTTGACAATTGACTTACATAGCATAAATCAAATTCCACTATTATGGCTTTCCACCGGGCTATTCTACTACTTTCATTTAAGTTGTTAGTGATAGCCCATAATATGTTGCTTTTGCAGATAATGTTGGTTGTGCTATGGAATAGGTAATGCCGCCACGTTTTTAGAGAAAACACTAAGACTAGGTCATTCCTCTCCACTTCATTGTACTTCGCCTTATGTGCTATTAGCGCATGACTCAGATAATATACTAGTATCTCAGAACCGTCATCTCGTTGTTGACATAGCAATGCTGCAACAGATGTGTCAGAGGTGGTGAGGTAGATAAAGAAGGGCTTATTCCTCTGTAGTGGATGCACAGTGGAAAGGTGTGAGAGTTTCTTCTTTAGGTCATCGAAGGCTTATTAACACTGGGCTATCCATTCGAAGTTAACCCCCTTCTTTAGAAGATGTTGCATGGGGTGTAACTTGTCGGTCAAACTTGCTATAAATCTTTGAATGAATTGTACTCTACCTTGCAAACCATGTAACTCCTTAAGGTTTGTGGGAGGTGCTAAGTTGATGATGGCCTTGACTTTGTCAGGGTCGACTCATATTTCAGCTTCTGATACTATGAACCCTAACATGCATATGGTATTCACCTTGAAGACGCACTTCTTAGGATTGAGGCGTAAGTCATGCCTTTGATAGCATTTGAGGACTACTTCTAGATCATGTGGGTGATCAGCAGCCTCCTTGAACTTGACTGCTATATCATCCACATAATAGTTTAATGTTTCCAGGATATAGTCGCTAAAGATGTAAGTCATGGCCCACTGTTAGGTTGCTCCCACGTCTTTGAGCTTGAAAGGCATCATGGTATAGTAGAAGGTCCCCCATGGGGTCATGAAGGTTGTTGACAGCTGGTGTTCTAGGTTAATGTGGATTTGGTTGTATTCGGAGAAGCCATCCATAAAGGATAGCAGGGCATGGCCAGCCATGGTGTCGATGAGCTGATCAATACTTGGAAGCAAGAAGTTGTCCTTGATCATTACTTTGTTCAAGTCCCAAAAGTCTATACAGATCCGTATTTCTCCCGTTTTCTTTAAAAATACAATAATGTTGGACACACACTCTAAGTAGTTGACTACATGGATGAAACTAGCTTGATATAGCTTGGTGATTTCATCCCTCATGGCCAGTGCAATTTCTGGTTTAACTTTTCAAGCCTTCTGCCTGACTGCCTTCATGTGTGGGTCTAAGACAATGTTATGCTGAATCAGTCATGGATCTAGACCCAGCATGTTGTTGTACAACCATGCAAAGACATTGATGTTGTCTTGTAGAATCTTAGCTATGTTTTTATGCATATGTGTATCTAGGAGGGAGCTAAGTCTTAATATTTTCATTTCCCCCTTTGACGTAGTAATGGGCGTCTCGATGAGAGGATCCTCAGTTACATCCCCAACCTCTAAATCTAAGGCTTGGGCCAGATGCTCGAGCTAGTCAGGGGATGCTTCTAAGGCTGCTATGATGCTCGTCATGGTCGACACCCAGTTGATCATGTTTGGATTCAATTATCTCTTGATCCTGCCCGATGGCCCCGTTAATGTTAAAGGCATGGAAAGGTCATAATGGATTTCCATCTCCTGCTTGACCTATCATCATAAGACGAAAGCCTAGTTAACTGGTGTCAGTAGAGCTCATGTGTAATTGAAAATTTGCAAAGTAGTGACGAAATGCAGCTTGTGAAGTGTGGTGATGCAAGGATTGCAGGTTTGCCAAGGCACAAGAGCATAGAACTGCTAAAGGTGTAAAACTATAGATGTAACGTATGAAGCTGTGTGACTGTCGATGTGCAAGTGCCCAAACTACTAGTTTAATGTCATTTTGTACTGCCAGATTACGATATGCAAGGCTTTAATCATGCAAAATAATAATATGTGAAATGGGAAACTTTGAGTATGACTAAAATTGCTAATGCAGAAATTCAAATTGCAGACATGAAAACAAGAAACCGCTAGAAATCGCGACACCACCAATGCGAAAGAAGATAAAAGAACACTTACATAAGCATGTGATGTTGTTAGTTTAATGTCATTGCCGACCGCTAGGCATGCAACTATGCTAGGGTTACTTAACTTGAGGTTTTTTTTGGATCAGTCATATTGTGATTACCAAGATTACTAGTTTAAGGTCTTTTCAGACCCTTAGCCCAAAACAAATATATTATTATTATTTTTTTTGGGAAGGCAAGTAATGGGCTTGAAGCGTGTCAAGGTTTTAATGCTAATAGTACCAAGATGTCGTGGAGAGCATGCTACGCTGTGTGGTGCACTCTACCTTAATCGAAGAGAGAGAGAGAGGAAAGTTTCCCCCCTTCTTGTTATGACAACCATAAATAGAGGTTAATTCCTAGCAACTTTGCCATTTTTTTACTGTAACAGCGTAGAGCCTACATCGGAGCACAAGGTGATTTCGGATCACGAGGCAATTGTGTTGATTGACTAGCAAGGCAAGCTTGTACAGCGAACAATGTAAATCAGCAAATGAGATAGGCTCCTAAAACTCATCTAGCACTTGCAAAGGTTCAAGAGGTGCAGAAAGCTTTGGAGCGTGCGCCACAAGCACATGTTGTCGCGCGGAGGAGCACACCGTTGACCTAGTAGGTTACTGTGTCTTCTTTGCTTTTTTTTCCGTTTTGCGCTTGCCGTCGTTTTCTGCTCTTGTTTTACATCTTGTTTGTTCTGCGTTCTTTCTTGGCTACTGAAACACCCCAAAAAACATGGGGTCATTCTTACTTCCCCAGGCCCTTGCATTCTGTGCAACACTATGGCAGTTTATCAGGAGGAGAACATTCTGAGTTGAGGCCGGCCAGTTTGGCAAATTTTCTACTTTGGGCATGAACAAGCTCCACAGGTCTTCCTACCTATCCATCCAAGTAGTTTGCCCAGCTGATAGCCTACTCAGAAACGATGAGCAGAGTTGGTAGTAACATCCTAGATGTGCAAAATAGTTTGGCAAGTTTTCTAAGTCATGAAGTCTGCTACGCTACGCTATGCCTTGTAGCATAGCAAGCTTCAAAATACGACGGCAGAACAAAGTGCTACGCTATGCTATGCCACATAGCATAGCATGGTAACAGCTTCAATACCACTCCCCTCACCAAATTTCAAGTTCTGCAATGATGTCCCTTTCTGTCAGGAAGCGGTGGACCATGTCTGCTGCTACGCTACGCTAAGCTACATGGTGCAGTGAGGCGTAGCAATCCTGCGAAAGAGACAAAAGGTAGCTCGAAGGGAAGAGTCAGCTGAGTTTACAAAACTTGCATTGCAGGAGATAAAGTTTGCGAATTGGCAAAACTTTCACAACTAAGGCCAGTTGCTACGCTACGCTACGCTACATAGCATAGCAGAGTGTAGCAAACATGTGACATATAGTAGAATGCATAACAAAGTGCTATGCTACGCCAAGCACACTACACTAGAGAGCATAGCGAAGCATGCAGGTGGTTGTGTGACATCAATGCACTTCACCTAATTGGATCATTGGCACACATCTCTAGATGCCAACGGTGCAATTATGGCATAGAAGATGCACAGTTGTGGCATGATAGACTTACAGCACAACAGTCCTGCAGGTTCAATAGTCATACGTCGCATGTGTAGCACCAACAAGTCAAAGTGGGCCCAAGGTATGTGGCATCAAACCGCTCTTTCACATACCCTTAGTCCTATAAATACCCCAACAAGCAGTATTTACCTCCTCTCCTGGAAACCCAAATGACTTGGCAACAAAAGGATTCAAAAAGAGATTAGCAAGTTCAAATTCTGAAATTCTAGCATTCATAGCTCTCTTCTTGATACACTGTAATATCAAGCATTGTAAGCTTTCTATTTGAGACTGCAAACAGTTAGCATTTTGTTATACTCCTCTTCTACTGCCTTGGTAGAAGTCATACATGGTTAGCACCTAAGTCCACGCCCAAGCACATAACCTGTTTTGCTCGTCTCAGTTACTCTTGGGATCTCTACATCCCGCCACGCCGTGCAACTGACCGTATCCACCTAGACAGGGCAAACTTGTAGCTTCAGAGCGGTGCATTTTTCTAACTGTGCTTTGCTTTGTTTCCTGCTTATTGTCGCATTATTCTCCCTGCTTTATTTACCTTCAAGCATTACTTCGCATTTTCATTCTTTTTTCCAAATATACATTGCAAAAGGCTATATAGACACTGATGTAAGTCCCTGTTTGATCAACCAGATCATTCAGGGCACCCTATACTCGCACAAACACCCAGCATGACCCTCCTGTGGGTACGGGGTTGAAACTGTCGTGCCCGCCGACCCCTCGATGTTTTCTAGCCACCAACATTTTCAGTCGCTACAGTTTTCTGGCGCTAGAAGGAGGGCCCTTTGGTGCCTTTTCCGTGTGTCACGATAGTTCTGTGGGCCTTCTGCACCCTAATACACATAAGCGTAAATGCAACACCCTCTTGAGGTTGTTTGCACTTTGTGCAGTGTAGATCAGTCACCTCAACTGTTCCTCGGGAACCCCACAGATCATAAGGCCTCGGATCGCCAACTAACTAGCTCACCTTACAGTTGTCTTGCATGCACTCTGTACCCCATCTTGCATGGTATAGACTAGTCATCTTGATGGTCCCTCAAGGATCCTGTGAGACATAAAGTCTTCCTAACTGCTAGTTAGCCTGCTCATCTTACAGTTGCCTTGCATGTGTTCGGTACCCCATCTCACGTGGTATAGAGCGGTTGCCTCGACAATTACTCAGGGATGCTGCGAGACACAAAGCCTTCTTGATCACTAGTTAACTATCTCGTATTATGGTAATCTTGTAAGCCTCCTACACCCCGATATGCATTAGCGTAGACCTGACACCCATCTGTGTTTGTTTACGCATCATGTGGTGTAGATCGGTCACCTCGATGGTTCCTCGGGAACCCTATATGATATAAAGCCTTTGACTATCAGTTGACTTGCCTTCCTATCTTATGGTAGTCTTGCATGTACTCCATACCTCATCATGCACAGGCATAAATGTGATACCCTTTAGTAGTTGTTTACACTTTGTGTGGTATGGATCAGTCGCCTCAGTGATTCCTCTGAAATCCAGCAAGACGTAAAGCCTTCTTTTTGTAGCCTTTCAATCTCTTTGTTTGTTTCACATTTCTTGCACTTTTCTGCATAACTACTTGTTTAGTAATGGCTTTTTCAACTACCGCTATTGATACCTCCAACGTAGAGGTACCCTTCACGGTTAAAGGCACCACTGGTGCCGAACAACTATTGAACCCAACACTGGAAACACGTTGATGCCTCAAAATCCAAAACCAAGGACCTAAGGGGTTGGCCCAGCAACATGAGCATTAGAATTTCCTCTGTGCAAAGGTGTAGGCTAATCTGCCCTTGGATTTACATGAACTCAAATAAAAATGTAGCTTTGAGTTCGCTTATTACAACAGGGAGGAATTTGTTCCTACCCTCGGTGTTCCTTTGGTTTTGACACAAGCATATCAAAGGCTACTAGACCAATTAATCCAGTTGGCTACACTTAGGAAGCAACAGGACACTGTGTCCAACCAGGACTACCCCTTTCAAGATGGACAGGAGGAACTTGATTCCCAATCTGATGAGGGAGGTCAAGCCAACTCCGTTCCTATCCTACCTATCCAGCCTTTCTAGGCCAACCCGTTGTCTATCACCGCTCCCTTTGCCACCACACTTATGCTTTGGTAGCCTACAATCGCAACTGCAATGGGTAGTCGTGCCACATTCCTGGCGTATCATCACCCTTATTCCCCAATTGCATTTGCAGCAACTATACCCCCACAAATTGTTCATCAACATATTCCTACAGTGCATAACATGCCTGTCACGGTTACCCTACCGCATGTTCACACTGTACCTACATCACAATTGCACATAACTGCCATGACAATTCCTACGTACATGTATATTCCATCCACTATGGCAGGCCCTGGCCCATCCGCATTATGGACCCTATTTACCTCTTAGCCTATTCTACAACCGTCGCAGATGTCTCACTACATTCGTGCTCAGACATACCCAACCCCGCAAATGGTACATCCTAGCATAGGCCCATGGTCTGTCCTGTCGGTGACCCAAAAGGTCTATTCAGCTGCTCAACCCATTGTTACTACTCTAATAGCACCACCCACCAGGTGGTGGATGACGCAAATAGCACCTCTAGTGGGGGCGACCCCAATGGCATTGTCAATGAATCAGCCCGCCACCACCACCATGTCGCATATGGGAGTTGCCTCCACAGTCCCTCAATCGTGTACAACGTCACCAAGTCTTCACCTAGCGTTTCAGCTCATCCAGACCCTCATTGAGGAAATAAAATGTCTTAAAGCTATTAGGTCTGACATGGTACAAGTCATGGACTTTTATCAGGATGACCCCTTCAACGCTACAATTCCTACTTTAACATTACCCCCCAGGCTGTCTCTCCTGCACTTTACAAAGCACGATGGGGAGGGAGATCCCAACGCGCATCTTGTCACTTTCAGGTCTAAGTCTTTGCTATTGCAACAATGGCCACACACAATCATTTGCATCTTTGCCATGTTCCTAGCCAGAAAATCCCTAGATTGGTACCGCACATTGCCACGCTCATCCATTTCAACTCTGGAGGAGCTACTGACCCTATTCGTGACACACTTCAAGTATAACTTGAAGCCAGAAACCACCCTAGATCAGTTCATGAGCATGAAGCAAGATGC
The DNA here is from genome assembly GCA_015680685.1 of Gnetum montanum. NCBI lineage: Eukaryota > Viridiplantae > Streptophyta > Gnetopsida > Gnetales > Gnetaceae > Gnetum > Gnetum montanum. Next base: position 1,303,459 of record MNCI01001825.1, read on the forward strand.
ACTAGAACCAGTCTAAAAGTTCATCCAATGTTAGAGCGCAACACTTAATGAAACCCATGAGCCCATTGCGGAGGCCCACCTGCTGGCTGTCTTTAAGGGTGTAGTAAACAACTTCATCAAGTCCAAACTATATTACCTCACTTCTTGGTCTCTTAGTCAGGCTTTCGCTCAAACTAAGAGCATACAAGATGCAGCTAAAGCAAGCAAAGACCCGACCTACATCGCTTACAAAAACACCTTTGCAAAGAAAGAAAAGGGTAAAGCCCCAACAACCATAGTGGCTGCTGTGGTGGCCAAGCCCAAGCCCAAGCCTAGCGATAGCGGTAGCAAGAATAACAAGAAACCACTACCACCGGCGGCTAACCCTGCACCCTAACTGAGCCACGTGCCACAACCTATTGCACCTGCACTTGAGACATCTACACAACCCAAATCCAACTTTGAGCGCAAAGATCGTTCGAAGTACACCACACTACCTCTAAAGCCTTCAGAACTCCTGAAGCAACTGTTGGCAGTGGGATACGTCCAACACAAGTAGATGTCGAAAGAAGCAAACGCAAGACATCAATGCTATTGCGAGTTCCTTAGGAATTCCTCATTGTCCCTGCCCAATGAGCCTCCTGTCCCTAGGGATTTCAAGCTAGACAGGTTTTGTAACTACCACCAACTATGTGGTCACACCATGGATTATTGTCTATTTTTGTACGACAACATTCAAAGATTAATCGACCAGGGAAAACTAAGGTTAGACGAAAGCAATCCAGTATGCCCTGAAAACCAATCTATGTATGTCTATATAGATCCCCTCAACGCCAAAAATGCCGATTATGTAATCAGTGTCATCAGCATTGACAATGATCGTAGGCCACCCCGCCAACCATTTGTGATCCATGTGCCTCAACTTAGTGTACTAGCACCATCAATGATTGGTCCAAGCCTGCAGCCGCCCTTCATCCTGAAAGTCCTGCCATAGGAATCCACCTTTGCATCGCTTATTGAAAAGGCCGTGCAGTCCTGTTAGTTGATGCCTCTAGCTCCATTCATCATTAGGGGGCTGACGCCCTCGACGGCCCCTACCTTGTGCAACAAAGTTGAACAACCTCCTCACCCCACGAGCTGAGAAATCCACTTAGTGAGTGAGACGTTGAAAGGAGGTATTGTCAAGGATATCCCCAAGCCCACGTCTTCATCCCCTGCATTCGCACCTTCACCCTCAAGGAAGAAGGTTGACATGACTATGCAACCTGCATCACCCTGCAAAGAAGGATCTAAATCTAGATCCAAAGTCACCTCTCCTCAAGAGATTCGTCTTCTAGGACGAATCGAAGAGGAAGAAGATGTCAAACAAAAGGATAGTCGAGACTTTTTGGACACCCTCACTTAGGTCAAGCAAGTTCTAAAGTAGAAAAATGCTACCTTGAGCTTGTACAACCTAATCATGACATCTGTACCCCACCGAGAGGCTCTAGTCCACATGTTAATGGTGATTCTGGTCGACTAAGACATGCCAGTGGAAGAGGAAGCAATCCACTCGGTAATGCTCCCCTTTGTACCCACAGAGCTCACACTGCCTTCACTAACTTTTAGTAATGATGCCATTAGGAAAGACCCCGAAGGGGACCAAGTGACCATGGCACCTCTCTTCATCACAATTCGGGTCGACCAACATCGGATCCGAAGGGTACACGTTGATGATGGGGTTGCCACCAACATCATTCCCTTCCCTATTATGGACAAGTTGGGATTGGTTGACCAGATCAAACCAACAACGACATCGTGTTTGAGGTCCTTCAATGGGGCACACATCCTTATGAAAGGCATAGTTCACATAAACTTCATAGCAGGGGATCAGTTTCCCATAGACGCAACGCTCATCATAGTCAAGGAAATGCCCAAGTTTAACTTGATCTTGGGAAGATCATGGTTAGCGCAACTTAGGACTATCTCCTCGCCTATAGACTAGGAGATCCACTTACCATACACAAGTAGGGAGGTGGTAATCCATGGTGAAAAATTAGCAACGCAAGCGATCAGCAACGTAAACATGGAACAGGGCTCAGAGGTTACAACCTCTAAGGAGGAAGCACCTATTCATGCATGCATTGATCATTCAATGGAAGGGTCGGCTCAACAAGTTGACTCCCAAATCAAAAACACATGGGTTGAGTTGCCCTTCCAAGCAGAGGATAGCGATGTGAACGAGTGCCCTGGTGAAACACCTCGGTCCTATGTTTTAATCAACCCACGATGGGTCAAGAAGCAGCTACACATAGTGTAGCAACCCTACCGCATCTTGCCAAGTTTCCATCCCTTGTACATTATCCGTTTCCTTACTTTGTTAGTGTGCCATCATTCTGGCATGCTACACTAACAGCCTGAAATGGCCTAAAACTATCATCACCATTTTTTTCTTCATTAACGTGTTATCTCTTTTTGGACAATGGCTCGAGATGGCCTAAAACTAGCATTGTTGCTTTTTCGCTTTATCCTGTTGGCACGTTATGCAATGGCCTGAGATGGCCTAAAACTAGCATACGAGAGCATGAAAACTTTACATAGTAGACAAGTTAACCCAAAACTAGTTTCTTTCCTGAAGCTTCTTTTATTATTCAAAATCCTCGCTTGATGGAAATGTTTGCAAAACCATTACAAAATTGCAAAATTTTAGTATCTCAAAAAAAAAACATATCCCATGCTGTCATGGATTGCTATCATTTTCATCACCTTCATCATTTGCTTCCGCTTCATCTGCTCGCACATCATCCTCTCCTACATTGCTGCCTGTCGGTTCTCCATCCCCTCCCTCTATGGGCCTTGCACCCTCATCTAGGGCCTGCATCATAGGGACGAAGTAATCATTTAGGGCAACAAATGCAAACTCTAACATAACATAAGCATCTACATAGTAAAGTGACTAACCTGGGAGGGGCTCATGTGGGTCTCAAGAGGTATCCAATCTAGGCCGAGCCTAAGGCGACGCTAAATCTCCTCTGTCGTAATGTCCATCCAACGCCTATCACTAGGTTTAGCATTCATAGTAGCAACTTTCTCCCTTTCCACAGTCATCCATGTTAGAGGTCCCAGGGAAAGGGAGGCAGTTGCAGTATCCCCTATAGGAAGGTCCACCTCCAAGTCAAAATATTTCATGACCTTCACCTACTCCTTGAACTTAGCGTAGGACTCAGAAGCACCGATGGCATTCATGAATGCTTCATATGTAAATGCCTCCACAGCAGGGTCTTTGTACAGTCTTTGATGGGTGTCGTTCTCCAGCTTGTATACATGTTTGTGGTCTCTCTGGGTTCACCCCCATTCAAAGACTTTAGCACTGATATCTTTCATATCTTGGCACTTCTGGGCTAGTAGGTCTATCTGCATCTGCTGCTTGACTATCTCATGAGTGGACTCTATTCTAGTTAACGATAGTCCAAAACCTGGCGTAATCATCCACAGAATTATGCACACCCTCAATGTCAGGGTTGCAATTTATGAGGAAGTCGATCCTCGACCTAAGATTCTCCACCTCAATGACCAGCTCAACCTCTCTTTGCTTAGCCCTGTTGACCCATTTCCATAGGTCCTCGATGATGCACCTACACTCCCACAGAGACCGTGCTGAGTGCAACATACACTTTTGAGCCCCGTCGAACATGTGACGAGACACCTCGGTTATGTCAAGTGAGAGTGTAGGCACGGCGCCAACCTTCATGGGTCATGCTAGGTTCCATTTGAGCCGAGAAGCTACGTCAACACAAAAAGCATAGCAATCACGTTAACTTAGCAAAATTAGCAAATTCAGAAACCCCAGCGTAGCAACATAGAAGCATTTAGCACTACTAGTTACCCGTGCAAGGGTCTTCCTACTGTAGGCGTTTGATCATGTCATCCATGAGTCCCTGTATGAATGTAAACTTATCAGGGATCTTGACCCACAACTCCACACGAATTGGAGGGGTCTTGTGGCATTAGCAGTAGCACCTGTTACACAAGTAAGTATGTTAGCAATAGCCAAAATGGATTTTGATAAAGCGGACATCCTACCAACTCACTAGTGTTTGGCTACGCTCTCTCCTCTTGCTGACATAGGGTGACAATAGTAGCCTCGGTGGAGGACCCTGCCAAGTCCATACAAGCCCCTTCCTCACACGTTGGTGCCTTTTCTTTTAGCATCCTTTTTATTCAAAGGAGGTACCTCTTCGTCGGTAGGAGGAAGCTCCCTAATGACGAGAGCCCCTGCCTTAGAAATAAGAGCTCCCTTATTCCTTACAGAGGCCCTTTCCTCCAAGACTGGGGCCTCTACATCTTTATTCATTGTCCCCATCCTAAGGGCCAACATTTTCTCATTAACTTCTTCTTCATCTTCTTCTTCCTTTGCTAAGAAAAAAGGCATGTTTATGTCGATTCAAAACAAGTTAGCTCGAAATAGATGCTACGCTACACTACCTAGTGCAGCGTAGCGTAGCAAACTATAACAAACCAAGCATTACACAAAAATACCTACCAATGGGAGGTTGCGTCCTCTGCAGCTTGAGCTATAGTCTTCATCCCTCCTCTTCATGAAGGGTTTCCCTGGCTGGGGGAGGTCTCTTCTTCTGCAATGCCTTGGGCACAGTCTTAGTTATGAGATGTTCACCCCATGTCATGCTACCAATTATGATAGGGGGTGTCTCTCCCACGCTGTCCTGGCCACGAATGTTGTGAACCACCAAATCTTTAGTCATTATAGACAACGACTCCTCAACCACTTTTGGGGGATCATGGGCTCACATAGTCTAGAGGACCTACCAAATCTATGGCTTGGGAATCTATTCACGATCTTGCACGGAATAGACTCCATCCTCCTAGATCACCAGAAACTCTACGAAGCACCTCAGGCAGCCTATGTAGAAGGAATAGTGTATATTAGAGCGGTACTCTATTTGCTCACGGAGCCCCAAAATCTCAGCCTATAGGCCACTACATAGGAAACTTTCCTAGTTATAACGGGCCCCTTCTTCCATAACCTCCTGCATTACCTAGGCCTAATCAAGCCCTAGGACCTTCCCTTGGGTGAGTAGCTGAGGGAATGCATGGGCATGCGCCATCCTTAAGCTTTTCCATAGAAAACCCCTTTCACTCCTTAGCAAGCCTCAGCCACTCCTCAATATGCTATTTCTGAAGAGTTAACTCTTGCTTGCTCTTTGACACTACAGGGGTGTTGTCGGTAGGAATGCCGAACAGATCCGTAAACAACTGGTCATTGATTTCAATGACAACCCACATGCCCCGCACATATGTGAGAAAATGGCTCATCCTCCCAGAGAAGGAGTTAACCAAGGAAAGCATCTTGGTAGCAGAGACACTTAGATTCAGGGCCATGAACAAATCCATAAGTCCTACCTTTCGAACTTTCTTGAGCAAAGAGTCTAGGATCCCTTGTTCTAACCAACTCTGGCTCACCGCTACTTTGCCATATTTGAAGTAAATGTTAGCCCCTTGCCTCTCAGCAGTTACCACCATCACCTCACAAGGCTGCTTTGCCCCTGCAATGATTTTCACAAAACACACTTAGCATAACGAAGTAGAAAATGCAAGGATTTCCAAAAACACTTGAGCATACGACATTCACCTTTTAACCCACCAGGTCTATACGAAAATGGGAATAGTGGGAGTTCAACTAGAGCTGCTTCAACCATAACTTTTTTGAATGGTTCCTTCCACTCCTTATCCAGCCAACCCTTCTCCCTACACTAATTGTAGAGAGTGTAGAGCATGCATAGGTAGCCACAATATTCTCCTCCGCACTGGCCAATCACTCCCGCCCGCAGGTTCTTAATAGAAGTAAACTCCCGTAGGGCTAGCTGCACGGTAGCTAGCATCCCTGGTGTGTCATGAACCCCATCACCATCAATATAGAACTTGATAACAAATGCACACCATTAAGCCTTTGGCCGGTATGGCCAACGTTGCACAGCAAAGTAAAGCAAAGATACAAAACTCACCCACTAGCACAATAGAAAGTCCCCTATGGGTTTTAAAAGTACGTCTCCATGTGACGTGAGAGAAACAATGTGTTGAATTGGTGATAGCATTGGTATTCCAGCATGTCCCAGATCTAGGCCAAACGCCTCAGCCCTGTTGAGTATTGGCTAGATCCTCCTCCCTATTTGCTCATGATTTCCTTGTCAGAAAAATATCTTAGGATGCCTTGATTTGCCCCTGGCAGCATGGCTTCTATTATGCCGGATGCCTCCTTCTCCTCTAGGGAGGACCAAATAATCATGCTAAAGTGTTTGAGAAGGAACTGCAAGAAGTCTTGTGCCCCCTCCCTAAACCAAACCGCTTGATCTCCCAAACATATTGGGGAAGTAGGAGCATTGGCCACAGGTCTACTCACATAGCACAAGACCCCGCTAATGTCCAAAACGATCAACTGGGACCTTGGTCCTACTCTACATGCCATAATCAACAAATGTATACATTTAACTTGAACGCAATACACACGCAACATAGAAATGTCTAGCAGTCTGTATATATAGCATAACATAACCCTCTGCCGGTACATAGCGTAGCAAGGGCATTGAAGCCTAGTATAGCAAGAATGTGTGAATAAGCCTAGCGTAGCAATAAAATAATCGATGATACGCCTTAAAAAAACATGCGTCGCATTGCTACGTCACATCATGGCCTGGCCCCTTTAAGGGTTTTATGTTGCAGCATGCTAAGGTCAAGCGACTTAAACTACCCTAGCCCCTGCAGTTGTAACAACCATGGTGGTGGTGGTTTCAGTGGCCTTGCATGCAATCACAATGCAATGTTTATGCATCTGCCATGGCCAAGACAGTGACCGTGGCGATGCAAAGGTCAAAATAACACAACTACAGAAAATGAAAATAGCCAAGAATGAACATAAAACAAACAAGACACAAACCAGGAGCAGAGAGCAATAGAGAGTGCAACAAAAAAAAAGTCAAAAAGGATGGAGTAATTCACTGGGTTAACGGCGTACTCTGCCGTACTGCAACACATGCTTGTGGCACGCGTCCTAGGGTCTTCTTCACCTTGTCAACCTTGGCAAGCACCAAATGGATCTTAGGATCCATTGTCTTGCTTGTAGATTTATTCCCTTTGCTGTAGAAATTCGGCCTACTAATCGATCAACATAGTTGCTTTGTGCTCCGAAATCGCCTTGTGCTCCATTGAGAGTTTTGAACTCTTATGATAAAAATAGCAAAATTGCCAGGGTTTAACCCCTATTTATGGTTGTAATGCTAGGATGGGGAAACTTGCCACTCCCTCTCCAATTAATGCAGAACGTGCTGAACAACGTAGCATGCTAGCCACGACATAATAACACTATTAGCATTAAAAATTTGACACGCTTCAAGCCAACTACTTGCCTTCCCAAAACATAAGAAATATATACAATATAGTTGCTTTCAATAGAGGGTCCAAACAGATCTTAATCTAGTAATCCTAGTGTAGTTGCACCCCTCAGGGTCTGAAAAGATCCTAAATTAGTAGTTTCAACCCATTACGTTGGTGGTTCGCAATGACGTTAAACTAACAACCCCATATGCTTACATCAACGGTTATCTCATCTTCTTTCACATAGGCAGTATCACATTTCTTAGTGGTTTCATGTTTCTATTTTTGCATTGGCGATTCGATACTTCTCATGTGCACAATTTTCTATTTTGTATACTATTATCTTACCTGTTAAGATTTTACATGTTGTGATTTGACAATCCGAAATGACATTAAAATAGCAGTTTGGCATTTGCGCATTGATAGTCATACAACTTCACATTTTACGATAGCAGTCCTATGCCTTTATGCCTTGGCGGTCTGCCATGACCCTAACTTGGCAAACTTGCAATCTTTACATCACCACATTTCGCAAGTTGCATCGCATCACTACTTTGCAAATTTTCGTTACACATAATTCCTGCCTACGAACGCCTCTTAACCAGGCTTTCATCTTATGATGGCAGGTCAAGCAAGAGATGGAAATCCATCATAGCCTCTCCACACATTTAACATTAGTAGGACCATAGGGCAAGCTTGTGAGACTGTTGAACCCCAACATGATCAACTGGGGATCGACCACAACTAGCACCATAGTAGCCTTAGAAGCATCCCCTGACTGGCCTGAGCATCTAGTCCAAGCCTTAGATTTAGAGGTCAAGGATGTAACCAAGGACTCTCTTGTCGAGATGCCCATAACCACATCAAAGAGGGAAGTGAAAACATTGAAACTCAGTTCCCTCCTACACACGCAAACACACAAAAGTATAGCCAAAGTTTTGCAAGACAACATCAATGTCTTCGCATGGTTGTACAATGACACGCCAGGTCTGGACCCATGGCTGATTCAGCACAACATCATCTTAGACCCCCACGTAAAGACATTTAAGCAAAAAGCTTGCAAAGTCAAGCTAGAAATCATGCTGGCTGTGAGGGATGAAATCACTAAGCTATACCAAGCAGGTTTCATCCGTGTGGTTGACTATTCAGAGTGGATATCCAACATCATTATGGTTTCAAATAAAATAGGAGGAATATGGATCTGTATAGACTTCCAAGACTTGAACAAGGCAACTATCAAAGATAACTTCCCACTCCCGAGCATTGATCAACTCATTGACACCATGGCTGGTCATGCTCTGTTATCCTTTATGGATGGTTTCTCTGGGTACAACCAAATTCGCATTAACCCAAAGCACTAGCTGTCAACAACCTTCATGACCCCATGGGGGACCTTCTGCTATACCATGATGCCTTTCGGGCTCAAAAATGCTAGAGCTACCTACCAGTGAGCCATGACCTACATTTTTAGTGACTACCTCCTAGGAACATTAAACAATGACATGGATGATATATTAGTCAAGCCTAGGAAGGCTGCTGATCACCCATGTGATCTGGAGGTAGTCCTCAAATGCTGCCAAATGCACAATTTACACCTAAATCTTAAGAAGTGCATCTTCGGGGTCAAAACTGGATGCATGTTAGAATTCGTAGTATCAGAGGCTGGAATACGAGTTGACCTTGACAAAGTCAAGGCCATCATAAATTTAACGCCTTCCACAAATCTCAAGGAGTCACGTGGTTTACAAGGTAGAGTGCAATTCATTTGAAGGTTCATAGCAAGGTTGATCAACAAGTTACACCCCATGCAACATCTTCTAAAGAAGGGGATTAACTTTGAATGGACAACCTAGTGTCAACAAGCCTTTGACGATCTAAAGAAGGAGCTCTCGCACCTCCCAACAGTGCACCCACCACAAAGGGACAAGCCCTTCTTCATATACCTTGCCACCTCTGACACATCCATAGCAGCACTAGTATGTCAGAAGCAAGACGATGGTTCTGAGATACTAGTGTATTACCTGAGCCATGCACTAGTAGCATACGAGGCGAAATACAATGAAGTGGAAAGGAACTGCCTAGCCTTAGTGTTCACACTAAAAAAGTGGTAGCACTATCTATTCTGTACTACAACCAACATCATTTGTAAAAGCAATGTACTCCAGGCCATCACTAGCAATCTATACGAAAGTAGCAAGATTGCCGAATGGAAGGCAATAACCACGGAATTCGACCTACGCTATGTAAGTCAATCATCGACAAAGGAAGAAGCCATAGCGACTGAACTCATGGCCTCGCCAGTCGACGACTAGGCAACCATAGACCCTGAATTCCCAGACGAATACATAAGGAATGTCAACATCATCCCATTGAATTTCAAAGCCACCTTACACTTCAACGGTGCCTCAACCATGTGAGGAAGTAGCACTGCTTCCACAATCACATTTCCCTCTAGGGAAATGCATCCATTCGCTTATCGATTTACGTTCCCTCGCACCAACAATGTGGCAGAGTATGAGGAGTTACTTTGAGGCCTCTTAACTGCCCGAGCACTGCACATACAACACCTGGCAATCTGGGGAGATTCACAACTAGTAGTGAATCAAATCACCGAGGTCTACGCTTGCAAGGCTATGCACCTACAACTCTATTGCAACCTCGCAAAGACCTTGCTTAAGCAATTCACAACCACAAACATGCAACACATACCACACAATGAGAACACCGTGGCAGATGCCATAGCCACCTTGGTGTTAAACATTCCATCACATTCCCTAGAAAACCTGCCAACCTCAATCATAGAATGCGCAGAGCCTATCACTCAAGTGGAACACATGGCATTTGTCAGTGCTAGAGATACCCAGGAGTGGTACGACAACATTAAAGCTTATCTACAACATGGTGAATCCCCAGGTGGATTAACATCAGCCCAAAGAGATGCAATCCATAAGCGTGCTAGGCAATACGTGCTCATGGGAAATGATGCCCTGTGCCAATGATCCTATGACGGGATATTGCTAGCATGCATGGGTGGTGAGCAAGCACAAAAGGTAGTTAATGAATTTCATGAAGGGCTGTGCAGTGGACACATAGCACCCAGGGCTATGGCTGCCAAAATCATATGCCTAAGGTACTATTGGCCCTACATGGAGTGTGAATGCTTGATGAAAGTCAAGATATGTGACACATGCCAAAGATACACAAATCTCATACACATAGCACCTACAGACCTACACCCAACGCAAATCACACAACCGATCCAATAATGGGGACTAGACCTCATAGGGCCTATCATGCCTAAGTCTTCCACGGGGAATAGCTTCACTATCACTGCCACAAAGTATTTTACCAAGTGGGTGGAAGCCATTCCCCTGAGGAAGAAAACTCCATAGCAAGTTTGCCATTTCATCCTAGATAACATCGTAACAAGGTTTGGGCTTCCAATGACTATTGTGACCAACAATGGACCATAGTTCAGCAGTATGGAAACCTGAACCTTCTATAGCAATCTAGGCATTAAACAATCATTTTCTTCCCCTTATTATCCATAGGCAAATGGGCAAGTAGAGGCTACAAATAAGTCCATCATCAACTTGCTGAAACGGATGCTAAACAACAGCAAAAGGCGATGGCATGAACAAATCCTCTACGTCCACTGGGCCCACCGAATGACGTGCAGAACTGCAACAAGTAAGATCCCTTACAGTCTTGTTTATGGATCTGAAGCTGTATTGCCTCTTGAGTTGCAGGTACCCTCACTCCGGATGATCCTTGCGGATGTCATGAGCGAAGCCCAGAACAACGAGTCATGAACCATTGATCTCAACTCAGTGGTGGAGGAGCATGCGTAGATGCTGAGATGCATCAAGTACTACCAGAGCAAGCAGCAGCAGAAGCACCGAGAAAACCCACACCGGAGACCAGTGCAAAAGGGAGACCTCATCCTTAAGATTTTCTGCAAGCACATGAGCAAATTCTCAGCCAACTGGGAAGGTCCTTATGTTGTCACTAAAGCCTTTAGGAATGGATCCTTCAAGCTAGTGGACATGGATGACAATGAGCTCATCAACTTAGTAAATCACTCATATCTCAAGCTGTACTATGTCTGAAGCACAACGGCAACAACAAACACCATCTGCTACGATGATAAACTGGAAATAGCACCAAGCAAGGTTCACAATGACAATAAACTAGTAGCATCAAGAAGCGCCCGCTACGGCGTAAAACTAGCTGCAACCATCCGCTAAGACGATAAACTAGCAGTCACACCAAGCACCGTCTGCTATGATGTAAAACTAGCACTGTTAGTCCACTATGACTATAAACTGGCATAACACGTCCGCTATGATGATAAACTAGCATGTACTGTCTGCTGGGATCTTAAGCCAGCACACTGGTCTGCTGGTACCTTAAACCAGCACACAGTCCACCAAGACCTTAAACTGGGTTCGCGTTGCATCCCAACATGCATCAACATTGAATGCACATCGAACAGGCGAGCGTGATGCCAATGCATGGGTGGGTCGTCGCATGCTCTAGAATGTAGTTCATGATGCAATGGGAATGCGGTCGGGAACATATGCAACGCCACCACCCTTGGCATCATGCTGATCCTCTGAAGATGTCATATGGCATCATGCTAGCCCTCCGAACCTACTGTGGCCATCGCCCATAGCCCTGATGGTGGTTCTTGGGCTAATTCCCGTAGCTGGAGTTCCAGTAGTATTGTGGCCTAGCCACAATATTATCTTCCCAATGCCTCGGCCTACATGAAGTTTGGCTATTTGGTAGTTGATCCCATAGTCAAACTTAGCATGCATGTCTTAGGCGGGGATTCTAGTGCGTTTGCACCCACAACACCTCCTGGCACCTCGGAGGCTAGCTCCTCCATGCTAGTGCTACCAAGGCCACTGCTAGCCTTCCTTCTTTGGGCATCTCACACCAACGATGATGCCCAAAAGTTGCAACAATGCCAGTAGCTAGCAAGACCTTTGTCCCTATGGGCATGTCTTGCCATAGCAGCGAATGCTACTGCATCATGAAGCGAGTGCCTCGACTAACATGGCTACTTGAGAGTGCAAACTCCAGCACGTGCGTAACACAACTCGCTGCATGGAAGGTGTCTATAGGCAAGTCAAAACCCTTCATGGATGTAATGCAACTCATCCCGTGAAGGAAGCACCTCTCCTACAAGAGGTTGAAGAACAGCGCCAGTCAAAGATGAAAATGCAAAAGAGTCCCTCAGAGCACTCTGACGAGGGACTCTACTAAACATCATCTTTTCTCTCTGCCTTAACCTCTGCAAAACCAATGCAACACTCTCAAGTGCAGCCAAGTGATGTCTCGACACTTACCAAGTGAAAACCTTGGCATTTCGTCTGCTGCGGTGTTTCATTTTCTTTTCCAACATCTATTGAGCCTATTCTCCAAATGCCGACAAAGAGGGGCCAATGAAACACCCTAAAAAATACGGGGTCATTCTTGCTTCCCCAAACCCTTACAGTCCGTGCAGCACTACGACAGTTCATCGAGAGGAGATCATTCTGAGTTTAGGTCAACTAGTTTGGCAAATTCTCTACTTTGGGCATGAACAAGCTTCACGGGTCATCCTACCTATCCACCCAAGTAGTTTTCCTAGCTGACAGCCTACTCAGAAATGACACGCAGAGTTGGCAGCAACATCCTCGATGTGCAAAATAGTTCAGCAAGTTTTCTAAGTCACGAAGTCTCCTATGCTATGCTACACCTCATAGCATAGCAAGCTTCAAAAGATGATGGTAGAACAAAGTGCTACGCCACATAGCATAGCATGGCAACATCTTCAATACCACTTCCCTCCCCCAATTTTGAGTTCTATAATGATGTCCTTTTCCATCAGGAAGCAATGGACCATGTCTGCTGCTATGCTATGCTAAGCTACATGGCGCAGCAAGGTGTAGCAATCCTACGGGAAAGACAGAAGGCATCTCAAAGGGTAGAGTCAACTGAGTTCACAAAACTTGCATTGCAAGAGATATATTTTGTGAATCGGAAAAACTTTTGCAAATAAGACTAGTTGCTACACTACGTAGCATAGCATAGCATAGCAAATATGTGACATATAGTAGAACATACAACAAAGTGCTACGCTACGCCAACCACGCTACGCTAGAGAGCACAGTGAAGCATGCGGGTGGTTGTACGACATCAATGCACTTCACCTAATTGGACCATTGGCACACATCTCCCAACGTCGATGACATAATTATGGCATAGCAGACGCACAGTTGCGTCATGATAGACTCATAGCACAATGGTCCTGTAGGTTCAATGGTCATAAGCAGCACGTGTAGCACTAGCAAGTAAAAGTGGGCCCAAGGTATGTGGCGTCAAACCGCTCTTTCACATACCCATGGTCCTATAAATACCCCAACAAGTGGTATTTACCTCCTCTCCAAGAACCCGAATGACTTGGCAACAAAAGGACTCAAAAAAATAATAGCAAGTTCGAATTCTGAAATTATAGCATTCATAGCTCTCTTCTCGATACACTGTAATATCAAGCATTATAAGCTTTCTATTTGAGACTACAAACAGTTAGCATTTTGTTATACTCCTCTTCTACCACCTTAGTAGAAGTCATACATGGTTAGCACCTAATTCTTCGCCCAAGCGCATAACCTATTTTGCTCATCTCGGTCACTCTCAGGATCTCTGCATCCCGCCACACTGTGTAACTGACCATATCCACTTGGACAGGGCAAACTTGTAGCTTCAGAGCGGTGCATTTTTCTAACTGTGCTTTGCTTTGTTTCCTACTTATTGTCATGTTTTTGGGCATTATTTTCCCTGCTTTATTTACCTTCAAGCATTACTTTGCATTTTCATTTATGTTTCCAAATATACATTGCAAAAGGCTATATAATTGTCGACGTAAGTCCCTGTTTGATCGACCAAACCATTCAGGGTGCCCCATACCCGCACACACACCCAGCACGGCCCTCCCATAGGTACGGCGTCGAAACTATCATGCTCGTCAACCCCTCGGTGTTTTCTAGCCGCCGACATTTTTGGTCGCTATAGCTACCTATGTTTTCTGGGGTCGCGTCATCTTAGCCTTTGCATCGTCATCACCACTATTTTGGTCATGGCAGATGCATAAACGTTACATCATGGTTGCATGCAAGGCTGCTGAAACTGCCACCACCATGGTTGTTATAACCATGGGGGGTAGGGCTATCTAAGCCTCTTGTCCCTAGCATGCCATAACGTGAAACCCTTAGGAGGGCTAGGCCATGTGTGATGTGCAACGCGACACATTTTTTTTTGTTAGAGCATGTTGTCAATTATTTTTTTGCCATGCTAGGTTATTTGCATCTTCTTGCTACACTAGGTACGAGTAGAGAGTTATGCTACACTATCTGTTGCTAGATGTTGCTACGTTGCATGTGTATTATCTTTAAGAATGACGTTAGTCATTCGCTGATTGTGTCACGTAGGGCAGGGCGGAGATCTAGGTTGATCATTCTAGAAGTTAGAGGGCTTCTGTGCCATGTAAGCAGACCTATGGAAAATGCCCCTCCTCTTCAAATATGTATGGGAGATTAAGGGGTCTAGTTCAGACAAGGGGCACAGGACTTCTTGGAATTCCTCCTTGATCATTTTAGTGTGATTGTTTGATCCTCCCTAGAGGAGGTGGAGGCATTCGACATAATAGAAGCCATGTTGCCTGGGGCAAGCCATGGCATTCTAAGGTTTTTTTACCGATGGAGCAGTTATGAGTAGGCAGGGAGAGGGACCCAACCAACACTTATCGAGGTTGAGGCGTTTAGCCTGGATCTAGGACATGCCCGAATATAGCTGCTATCACCAGTACAACACTTTATTCCTTGCACGTTTCATGACAACATGCTTTTAGAACCCACAAGGGATCATCTATTATGCTGGCAGGTGAGTTTTGCAGCCTTGCCCTATTATTTTGTGCAACGCTGGCCACATTGACCAAGTGCTAATGCTGATGTGTTTTTCACTAGGTTTTCTATTGATGACGATGAAGTTCACGACCGATCAGGTCAGCTAGCAACAACATGGCTAGCCTTACAGGAGTTCTCTTCTGCCAAGAACCTGTAGGTAGGGTTGATCAGCCAGTGTAGGGGGGGAGGGATGGAAAATCCTACCTACCCTAGCACATTTTGAAACACCGTGGAAATTGTGAATTGGCCTCAGGTGAAGATTCACGATTCAGGCAAAATTTCGTGACAGAATTTCGGAAGGTAGAACAAGGGAAAGCAAGGCAAAACGGCACCCGGCATTAAGTCTCCAAGTTCCTTATAGATTTCAATTTTACTGTGTTTTCTGTCTTTACGCTACATTACACAACATAGCGTAATGATGCTTAGCGTAATGTTTCTTAACATAGTCTGACATCAGAGGGTAACTTACTTCAACAGATTTGGTGAGGTTTAAGGCCTAAGCAACGTAATATGTGACTTCTCGCATATCCTACTAAGTCTTTTGTCCAGGGTTAGATTTACGCTCTGTTACGCAAAGCAACGTAATGAGCTTCAAAAATGTCAAAGGGAAAGTCCAAGGGAAGCGTGACAGATTGACCCCTTTCTTTTTGCAGATTGATCGCCTTACACTCGTTACGCTACACAGCGTACGTCAGCATAATTTATCACCAAGTTGATCATTTTTTACGCTTCACTACGCTTTGCTGCGTAAATGAGCGTAAAATAGCTTGACCCACATTTCTATGCTTTGTTACGCTCGGCCATGTGACGCAGCGTAAACAAGTGTAATACAGCATAAAGCCAGCAAAATAAGTTATGCATTTGCTATCCATACACACAATACGTTGATAAGCGTATTACGCGTAATCATGAAGCAGCCTCAGTAGAAGTGTCGACAGTGTACGTTGCAATGTGACGTGACATAGCCAGTTCGTCAAGTCAACGGTATCCGGAATGTTCAAGACACGTGTCATCAAGGCTGTGCCTTTTCTGCATATTATAAATACGTCAATTGGTAAAGAGAAAAAAAGGAATGGGGGAGGACTTTTTGGACTTCTTGAATAGAGAGCAGTGGCGAGCATCTTCAACTTTTGGCTATTATCATCCTTGAGTAGAAACAAGAGATATTTTTTTGAGCATTTCGGCAGCAGGAGCGATCATACCCTTTGGCGAAAATACAGTTCTCCCATCGGTGATCCTTGGCAGTTTTGAGCAGAGACTATCTAAAGCAAAGAAGATAGATCAGAGATCGAGAGATCATCTAGTGCAGTTGGCAAGATCTATTGATCATACACAGTTGGTTGATAGACATCCGAGCTTGACCTTCCTTACACTCCATCTTTGGCTTATAAGGTAGACCAAGCTCCATTCTGCACTCCTTGTTAAACTATTTTTTTTTCTTATTATTTTGTGTATGTTTCACACAAGATAATTAGAATCTTCTCATTGTAATTTTGTATACAAGATACTTGTTCCTTTGGGTTAAAGTACAGATCTGAAATCACGCATTTCTCTTAGATCTGATTCCCTTTGTCGCGTTAACGTTGTCATTATTGTAATTTATCCACATCGTTTTCCTCTACTTTTGCGATCTATCGAATCAAATCGCTCAACAAAACACCTATAATTTTCATCGATTTACTGATTTAGTAAGTCCCTGTCTGATCGACAAGACCATTCAGGGCACTGCGGATTTGTTTTCTCTAGCACAGCCCTTGCACGGATCCGTGGTTAAGACTGTGTACACAGATTTTGTTTGGTATTCCAGCTACCGACATTTTTCATCGTTACAGTTTTTTGGTGCTAGAAGGAGGGCCTAGGCTCCCATTCATATTTTTATGGGTAGCCCTGTAAGCTATCTATACCCGCATTGCCAAAACGTAAACGTAATACCTCTAGGGGAGTTTAGAAAATCGTGCGGTATAGATCGGTCACAGTAACGATTCCTTTGGAATCCTACAAGGTAGAAAGCCTAATCACGATCTTGCTTGTCCATCACCTTTTAGATCTAGTCATTTATTGCCATTAATCTACTTGACCAATGGATTCTTCATACACAACCACAGCCACAATGATCACAACTGACTCGGGTGCCACATCTATGAATCCCATCACTGCCACTAGACCAGCTTTCGATGTTATAGGACCTCAGGGACCGTCGCGTCGGTTGTTGAGATTGTAGGGCAAAGATCCTGTATTTACGATTGTGACCCTTGAGGAATATAACTTCATCTGTGTCAAGATCTAGGCAAAGCTTGCCCTTAGCTGAGCCGAAATCGAGGCGAAACGAAATTTCGAGATGATCCACCGAGGGGGTCAGGATTTTACCCCTACTACCTACGACATCATTTCTCTGATAGAACATTACCATGAAATCATAACACAATTGGTCATGGCTAAGAGTCAGGCTACCTGGGCTATGCAAGAACCCCAGAATGGGGAGGAAGAAGATGACGAATTTGCAGCCCAGTCTGAACATTCGTACCATACTCTGAGCCCCCATACCTACATAAATTCCTTATTCCCTCTCAACGGAGAAGCTACCCCTCTTAATCCTGTCATGACCACACAAACTCACATTCCTGTCATTCCGCAAGCCACTATGAAGTTGCCAGGGCTGCAAGTGAAAATACCCCAAAATAACATGGAGGTGGTTTCATCGCCGCAAGTAATCAGCATTCCGTCAGTGGTCCCTGTATCCATCGTGCCTCATTTCATCCCTTAGATCCAACCCCAAGCCATGTTTACAACTCGCCCATTGCAAAATCTAGCACAAACTCTGTCGCTGCCGCCCCCTTCCAACCCAACAGATCACAACTATCGTTCAACCACAGACATCCATCCAATAGCCCACCGGGAGTCAGTGGATCATCCCCATGGCACAACATAACTAGTCTGTAGTATATGGTGTGCAACACTTAGCTGCACCCACAACGCATGTTCCGCAGATGGTCCCACAATATCCCTATCCCTATCCCGTGCAACCGGCAGCGGCTAATCTCTCTATTCAACCCAGTGGATGGTGGTCTTCGTAGGCAGCTTCGTCCGCGGGGATCTCCGCTGCACCACCTACCAGTCAAGCCATTCCTCCATTTCCACTCCCTGGCACCGCTCTTCCAGTTCAACCCCCTGCTCCCCTTGCTCAAGCATCTTTATCAACAGGCTTAGATCAAGCATTCTTACTTATTCAAACCCTCATCGAGGAGGTTAGACGCCTTAAGGCCGCTGGCTCAGACACTATATAGATTATGGATTTCTATCAAGATGATCCTATTAGTCTAGCACTCCCCATGCTATCATTGTCCCCTAGGATGTCCTTACCCCATTTCACTAAATATAATGGGGAGGGAGATCCCAACGCTCACCTGGTCACCTTCAGATCTGAATCTTTGTTGTTACAGCAGTGGCCTCACACAATCATCTGTGTCTTTGCGATGTCTCTGGTAGGGAAAGCTTTGGATTGGTATCAAGCCCTCCCTCGCTCTTCCAACCTTGGAAGAGCTTCTGACACAGTTCATGACTCGCTTTAAATACAACCTAAAGCCGAAGGTCAAGTTAGATCAACTCATGGGAGTGAAATAGGACCCGCTCGAACCAGTCCAAAAGTTCATACAGCGATGGAGTGCTACTTTGAACGAAATTCATGAGCCAATCGCGGAGGCCCATTTGCTGGCCATATTCAAAGGAGCAGTTAATGATTTTATCAAATCTAAGCTGTATTATCCTTTCCCTAGCTCCTTACATCTGGGCTTCGCCCAGACTAAAAGCATCCAAGATGCTATGAAGGCTAGCAAAGACCAGGCGTATGTCGCCTACAAAAATGCTAACAATAAAGGCAAGGATAAAGGTAAAATAACAACAACGACGGTAGCTGCATTGTCTGAGGGCGCTAAGAACAAAAATAAGAAGGCACCTACAGCATCACCCGAGACCATGGCCAGTGCGAGCAGCACCAGCCAAGACACATATGCCACTGACAAGCCCCCCCAGCCAGAACCAAACTTTGAGCGTAAAGATCGCTCAAAGTATGCAGCCCTTCCTATAAAACATTTGGAACTGTTGAAGAAACTATTAGGGGTAGGATACATTCAGACTAAGAAGATATCCGAACAAGCTCTGAAGCATCACAGGCGTCATTGTGAGCTAATGAAGAATCCTTCTTTAGCCCTACCTGACGAACCACTAGTTCCGAGGTCTTTCAGGCTGGACCGTTTCTGTGACTACCACCAGTTGTGTGGTCACAAAATAGATTACTACTGGGCATTGAAAGATGACATTCAACGCATGATCGATGATGGTCATTTGAAACTAGACGGTAGTAGTCCAACGTATCTAGAAAACTAGGTGTTGCACGTGTACCAGGATCCGTTAAATGTAAATAATGCACCCTACACGATCAACGTGGTAAGTACAGACAGTGAGAGGAAAGTACCACCCAAACAACCTTTTTTTTTGTGTGTACCTACCAACTCACCAAGGGCGGTAAGGTTTTCACTAGTAGCTAGTGGTGCCTCAAGGCCACCCTTCATCATTCGGGCGCCTTCTCCAGATTCAACTCAGCCTCCCAGTAACAGTAAAGCCACGGCTATGTCCGCGCCCACACCTAAGGCACCTTTCATTCTTAGGGTGTCAAAATCATTGACTGCCCCTTTTACGCAGGGGTAAGCCTCTAACACAAATCACCAACCATCACCTAATAAACAAAAGGAAGGGGAGGCATCTAGTAATGCCGTAAAAAATCACCTTACGCTAGGCTTCACTAGGCCCAGGCCTTTGGCCTCTGTACCTTCGTCTGTGCCTCCTGGGAAGGACAAGGGTATAGAAACATAGCCACCCACCCTTGGCAAGAAAAAGAGCAACCCTCTGACCGACGCTGTTCCACCCCGAGAGATCCGTCTCTTGGGGCGAATGGAAGAAGACAGGGGGGACAAACAAGCTAGTAAAGAATGGGATCTGCTTGACGTGTTTACGCAGGTCAAACAGGCTCTAAAATAAAAAAATACAACGCTGAGCCTCTATGACCTGCTCATGACATCTCAAAAACACCGTGAGGCTATGGTCCACATGCTAACATCCATACCTGTGGAGGAAAGCTTACCAGCGGCGGAGGAAGCGATACACGCTGTCATGTTTCCCTCCGATGCTGAGCGACCTAAACCTACCTCATTGACCTTTCATGACGAATCCATCAAAGATGATCTTAAGAAAGGTCAAGTGACAACTGAACCCATGTTTATCACCATCAGGGTCGGTCAATACCGGATCCGTAGGGTGCACATGAATGACAGCGCAGCTACAAATGTCATCCCTTATCCCATCGTGTATAGGTTGGGTCTGGTCGACCAGATCAGTCCCTCAATGACAACGTGCGTAAAGTTGTTCAATGGAGCATGGGTTCAGGTCAAGGGAATGGGGCGCATTGAATTTGTGGTAGGGGATCAATTCCCAACGGATGCTACATTCCTTGTCGTCAAGGAGATGCCCGAGTTCAACTTAATTCTAGGGAGGTCCTGGCTAGCCCAACTGAGGGCGGTTTCGTCACCAATCCATCAGGAGATACATCTCCCTTACGCAAGGGGAGAGGTTGTAATATGCGGTGACGAAATCACCCCCAGGACTATCAACAATATCGAGGAAGAACGGGGTTCGGAGATAGAAACATCGGATGATCAGACCCATCCCTGAATCCCTGAACAAACCAAAACGAACGATGATAGTCTAGCTTGAACCAACCTGCCATTTTAGGATGGTGGTGTGAAAGAGTCAGACTGCAAACCTCCCCATCCTTACACACCACTGAGTGTAAAGGCCATCAAGAAACAATTATGAATTAGTAATTAATCTGAATGGCATTTACGCGCATTTTTACGTCTTTACTAATTTTTCCTTTTACGCTTAGCAGTTTGCATTGTCAATCTTCTTTTATATATTCATACATATTTACACTTACTATTCATTATGCCATTCACATTCCTTTATATATGCTATTTACGCTCATTGATCATTTTAGTTCAATTACGCAGAAATATATGGTATTATCAATTATGCTTCCAGACTTACGCAGAGAGCCCGCAACAGCCTTAAACTAGCCAGGGCCCGCAACGGCCTTAAACTAGCCATGGCCCGCAATGACCTTAAACTAGTTGTGGCCCGCAATGGCCTTAAACTAGTTCATTGGTATCTTACGCAAATGTTACACGATGGCCCGCGATGGCCTTAAACTAGCAATTCTATTTCACAACAATGTAACTTATTCAAAACCTTTAACAACTACACTTACGCATTGCAAATCAAGAGATAAAACCAAAAAAATAAAATAAATAACATTTAAAACCATACAGAAGATCTTAATGCCAGTCTTTTCAACATTCATATAACTATTGTTCAATTCCAGTGAAAAAAATCCTGCGTAAGTTACAGTTATGCATCCCCCCTGGTGCCACTATCACCCGTATCCCTTAGGTCAGGCTCCAAGCCTAATAAATCGTCCTCAAGTGGGCCATCCTTCCTAGAAGGTATTCCTTCGTCAGGAATGCCATCCCCACGAGGCCCTTGCTCCAATGTCGGGTCCACAAGAGGACGCTCTCCGCTATTACGCTCCTCTTATTATGCTTGTTCCCCACCCTGTTCACCTAAGCCCTCCAATTCTTGTACCTATATACAGCAGATACATTGGCAAATACTTGACACCATAATCAGAAAATTTAGATTCAATAATGTTTAAACTTACTCGCGACGGTCCTGCTTCCGCAGCAAAGGGAAGCTGTTCTAAACCGACCCATAGACGCTGCATAATCTCATCTTCCGTTAGTTCAGACCATATGTCGTTCCCCAGAGTAGCTCCAGCCTTCACATTCCCCTTTTCCACACTAGTCCAGTGAGGTGGATCAGGGAAGAAAGTAGGGACAGTAGTCTCACCCTCAAGAAGAGTCATTTCTCTTTCCGGTGATGCGCTTAGTGTCACCTGCTCCTGGAACTTCTCAAAAGCTTTGGATGTGCCAATGACATCAAGGAATACTCGCAAGGTTTGAGCTTCAACAGCAGAATCATGGTAATGCTGACGATAAGTAATACTTTCTCGCTTATACAGATGCTTGTGATCCTTTTCTTTCTGCCCCCACTCCTGCACACTTGCGCAGAAATCCTTCCAGTCTTGGATTTTTTGAGATAACAGCTCTATTTGCATTCGCTACTCCACCAACTCCCGACTAGTTTGCATGCTATTCTTGATTGCAGTCCAATAGCGAGAGTAGTCAATCATAACTGTGCGCCAATCCTCCTCACCTGTTGCCCACACCTGCAGGAACTCGCATCGCGATTTTAAGTCTCCAACGTCTTTGGCCAAAGACTCCTTCTCCCTCTTTGACCTCTGCAACCTTTTCCAGAGGTCTTCATTGACACTCTTACTCTCCAACAAGGAACGAGTCAAGCGTAACGCACATTTACGCATCTCCTCATAAATGCTACGTGGCATGATCGCCCCGTCAGATGGAGGCTCCACTGTGTCCAAGTCAATGGGCTCCATTGGGTCCCATCGAAGGTGAGCTCTTAATAGCAAACATTATCAATATAAGTGAAACATTACCACTTTCTAATAAAATAAACCTATTATAGCTATAACATACCAGCTCCAGGATCGACGAGCTCGAGGTGCTCGATCATATCGCTGACAACGCCTTCCATGAAGGCGAATTTGTCAGGAAACTCTCTCCATGTTCTGCTCACAGAGGCAGACGTGGATACATCTTCTTCACGTGTAGCGTAATTTAGTTAAAAATCTTAATTATTAACAAAACTCTTGAAGACATCCAATACGCTTACTACCTCTACCAGTTATAGTGGGGGGTGCATCAACAATTCCTGCCTCCTCCCTCTCCTCACGTACAAAAGTCTGTGCATCGCTAGTCCTAACAGCTGGGGCCTCTTCTTCCAAAACTAGGGTCCCTTCTTCACGACTTAATATCACTACCCCTGTCTCAGGGGTCAACTCCTCCGTAGGTCTCGTTGTTCATATCACATTCACATTTAGATGATTCAAAATATCCTGAATAAAAATTGTGTAATACAATAACTTTCACTACGTTTCCTTTGAGCTTACCAGGTGGAGGTTTACTCCATTAAACTTTGACTTGCATGGTTCGACCTGTGCCACTCCCAGGCTCTGCAGGGGCCTCGGTTAGACGAAGCTTTTTACGTCGAGCTGAAGGCTCTACAGTTTTAGCTGCCAAGCGTTTCCCCCGCAAAGCATCGCCAGTGTAAGTGGGCATCACCCCGCCTACACTATCGGGGCCTCGCACTCGAGACACCGCCAAATCCCTTGTTGTTATAGATAGAGACTCGCCAATCCCTTCCGGGGGATCCTGTCCATGGGTAGTGCCGAAAATATGGGTAATCTAAGGTTTGGATAGCTGGTCTCGGTCCTGCAGCTTCCAGACCCCATTCGTCTAGATGATCAAAAATTCAGCAAAACGCCAAAGGTAAGCTATGAAGAAGGCATAATGCACGTTGAAATGAGAATCAAGCTTCTGGCGAAGCCTAATCATTTCAGCGCGTAACCCCTTAGCAAAGTAGCTTGCCCAGTCAAACTGGGTCCCTTCCTCCATAACCTCCTGCATGATACAGGTCTGTTCTATGGTGAAGAACCTCCCCTGAGAGAGTGTTTTAGGGAAAGCCTGGGCCCGGAATAGGGGATAAATTATCTTGGCAATCTCTGGTTTGATCTTCTCACAAGGGACCCCCTTAGCCTCCTTCTTGTCCCCTAGCCACTCCTCCAGCCACCCCTGACAAACGAGGCTCCTCTTTGCCTTTTCCTCTATGGGAAGGCCGTTAGAGGGGATGTCGAAAAGGTCTGCAAAAAGCTAAGCATCAATATCAAAACTTACATGTACGTGATGCACGTGCATGCAAAAGCGCTTAGCCCTTTCGTTGAAGGAGTTGACTAGGGTCAACATTTCACTGACGGGGACATCAGGGGTTACGGCCAGAAATAAGTGCATTAGCCTCGCTTGGCGCAGCTTGGTAACCATCGCAACCGGGGCCGCTGCATGGCCGAGCCAGTCCTGTGCCTCCTTGATGTTGCCATAGCGGAAGAGAAGGGTATTCGCCTCGCAGCCGGAAATTGTAAGGGTAATCTCCTGGGATTCCCTGACTGAACCATGCAAGACATATGTTAAAGGACACTATTACGCGACATTCACGATTCACAATTACATTATGCAACAATAACATACACAGCAACTTTACCAGGTCCAAATGGCAAAGGAAATGGAGAAAGTTTCCTCTGCACGTTTGCGACGGTAAGGGGTGGATCCGAAGTCCAATCTTCATGTAACCACCCGAGATTCTGGCAATTCTTGAAAGCATCAGCGTAACGGGTGGGATACTCATGAATGTCGAAGCTGATTTGCCCCATTACACCAGCGCATACATTGCTAGTAGAGGTAAACGTCTTTATTGCCGTTTTAGTCCATGTTAAGGTATCACCATCGCCTACTAACTTGTTCTCATGGATAAAAAACCTATACCATACCCCATATGTTTATCTTACGCTTCAAACAATAGACATATAATAACAATACCACCAATAAAACCAGTTACCCCCCTAAATAATACATTGTGCCTGGTGGGTTCTAGAAGTAAGTCGAGACGTGATGGGCCACAAAAAAAGTGCTGTATGCATGGTAACAACTAAACTGAGCCATTTTTCAGATCCAACTTAAGCACCTCAACCCTCTAGCGCTAAGTTCGCGGTCCTGGGGATGACCAGTGTCGATAGCCCTATCTGTCAAGAATGCCAGAATTCCCTGCGTAGAGCCCACTAACAGGTGTTCCAAAATGGCACCAGCAATATCTCCCAATAGGTGTGACCATACAATAACGCTATAGTTATGCAGTAAAAACTGCAAAAACTCCAGCGCACCCTTTCGAAACCATATGGCCCTCCCATGCAACCGAGTCTGAGGGGGAGGAACATTAGGTACTATTAGGTTTATGTAGCATAAAACCCCGACTATATCCAAGACAATTAGGAAAGGTCTTAACATGATACTGTACAGAGATGATAATAAACACATCAATGTCTAGATTCAGATTTGCATGCTTAAAATGCAGAAAATCTACAAATTACGCTTAGCTATTCATGCCGAAATCGCCTAAACCCTTGCAACAGTACAAGGTTTGTCCCTGACAACGGTGATAGACGCAATCCTAATGTATAAACCCTCATTTTAACGCGAGGTTTATAGTCTAAGATTTTAATTTATGCAGGCGACGCTACAAGAAATAAACACTGCGAAAGTAACACGAATAAGTAAGAGATGGCCTACCGATTCAAAGGCGTAGGGTCTCTCACTTTGACCACTACCTGCGAAACACGCTGCAGGCTCCCTTGCACCTCGTCAATCTGCGCCAATTTTGTGTTCTTTCCTTTCACTTTAGGCACCATTGTTACAGTTCTAACACCTTCACACTTTCGCACCTTTACGCCTTTACAAATGACACGCTTTAATCTTTTGCTCCTCCTCCTTTCTCTCTGTAACAGCTAAGAATTCAAATTCGCGATGGCAAATAGCCTGTTCTAAATGAAAAACTGCTTACTTATATGCAAAATTTAACTGACTTGATACCCGATTTCAGCAAGACTTGCCTTAATGCTGGTGTGAGCTAGAACCCGAGGATCAAGGCATTAATTGCATTAGATATAGCACGCATTACGGTCCAAAACGACCCTAAACTACTGTATCTTATCTCCTCGTAATCAGATATCATTAATTATAGGCTATTCGCAAAATTTAAAATTTTGTTAGCTTTACGCTCAGTAATGTCATGTCACATCCTATACACTAAACTAAGCATTATTCGTTAAGCACTTATCGCATCAAACTTAGTATCTTTCTAATTACTCTCGCATTTGATGATTTTGTAGGATAATTGACAAATGGATGAAATTTTATCTGCACCGCTAGTCTTAACAAGCTTACATGGTGAAATTATTAGACAACTTGATCCCACACTAATAGAAATTAACCTAGCCCTTAATGATGCAATCATAGCCACGTCGGAAACATCTCTAGACTGGCCAAAGCAATTGACGCGCACGCTAGATCTGGAAGTTGGAGATGTAACCAAAGATCCACTCAACAAGGTCTCTGTGGTTACGCATAGGGGTGAGACTAAAACTCTCAAGGTTAGTTCTCTATTAAACCAAAAGGCACATGATGATATAAAACAGGTTCTTCAGAATAATATCATGGTGTTTGCATGGTCATACGAGGATATGCCAAGACTAGACCCAAGATTAATTCAACACAACATAATCCTTGATCCCTGTATCAAAGCCGTCAGATAGAAAGCATGAAAGATCAAGCCAGAATTCACGTTAGCGGTACGTGATGAAATCACTAAACTATACCAGGCTGGCTTTATTTGCACAGTTGATTACTCAGATTGGGTATCTAACATTGTAGTGGTTCCTAAAAAGACCGGAGGAATACGCATCTGCATAGACTTCCGAGACTTGAACAAAGCTACAATCAAAGATAACTTTCCATTGCCGAGTATCGATCAATTGATGGATACAACCACTGGACATGTGCTTTTGTCCTTTATGGATGGCTTCTCAGGCTACAACCAAATATGCATCAACCCAGAGCACTAGCTAACAACGACGTTCATGACGTTCTAGGGGACCTTTTGTTACACCATGATGCCTTTTGGCTTAAAAAACGTTGGAGTGACATATCAACAAGCCATGACATACATCTTTAGCGATTACCTCCTAGGGAGACTGAATGATTATGTTGACGATATAGCTATTAAGTCTTTAAAGTTAGAAGATCATTCGGAGGATCTGGAGTTAGTCCTCAAGAGATGCTCTAAATATGACCTCCGACTCAACCCAAAAAAGTGTGTGTTCGGAGTTAAAACTAGACGCATGCTGGGTTTTTTGGTATCGAAAACTGGCATACGCGTGGATCCTGACAATATCAAGGCCATTGTTGAACTAACACCCCCTACAAGTCTTAAGCAATTACACAGATTACAGGGGAGGTTACAGTTTATCAGGTGGTTCATCTCGAGATTAACCAATAAGTTACACCCTATGCAACATTTTCTTAAAAAAGGGATCAATTTTAAATGGATGGATGATTGTTAGTGTGCGTTTGATAGCTTGAAGCAAAAGCTTCAACGCTTGCCAACAGTTTTCCCATTGCAAAGGGATCAACCATTTTATATCTACCTTGCAACTTTAGATGTAGCCTTATTTGCATTACTCTGTCAAAGGAGGGATGATGGGTTGGAAGTACCCATCTACTACTTGAGTCATGCTCTATGTGTGTATGAAACGAGGTACAACGAAGTAGAGCATAACTGCTTAGTGTTAGTATTTACGCTCAAGAAGTGTAGGCATTATCTCTTCCGTAGTTAGGTCAACATCATCTGTAAAAATAACATTCTTAGGGCCATTACACATAACTTATACGAAATTAGAAAAATAGCTCGCTGGAAGGCTATCACGGAAAAATTTGATCTGCATTACATTGGCCAATCTTCTACGAAAGGCCAAGCGAGAGCCGACCAATTAATAACATCACCTATTGACAGTCAGGAAACCATAGAGCCTAAATTTCCAAATGAACAT
This sequence comes from Gnetum montanum, assembly GCA_015680685.1. Classification (NCBI taxonomy): domain Eukaryota; kingdom Viridiplantae; phylum Streptophyta; class Gnetopsida; order Gnetales; family Gnetaceae; genus Gnetum; species Gnetum montanum. The sequence goes on from MNCI01001825.1 coordinate 1,331,437, forward strand.
GTACATAGTTTAAGCCCTGTTTTAACAGGCCCTGAAGCAACGTTATACTTCAACGGAGCTTCAACCATTAAGGGTGGCAGTGCTACTATAGTTATTACACTATCACCTAAGGATGTGCATCTTCACGCTTATCGCTTGACTTTCCCCTGTATGAACAATGTGGTAGAGTACGAGGGGCTCTTCAGGGGATTACTAACTACCAGCGAACTTGATGTTCGACACCTGGCAATTAGGGGTGATTCGATGCTCATCATCAATCAGATCATAGGAGTCTATGCCTGCAAGGCTGCACATCTACAACCCTATTGCGATATGGCTAAAGATCTTCGGAGGCAGTTCACGACCATCGATGCCCAACACGTGCCACGCACTGATAACATGTTGGCCGACGCACTGGCTACACTGGCTTTGAACGTACCCTCGTGCCTGTTCGACACCTATCCCACATTAATAATAGATTGCATAGATCCCATCATTCAGGGGGTGCAAATATCCTCTCTGCTCAAGGACAGAATGCCAGAGTGGTACAATAGCATTAAGACATACCTCTTGCATGGTCAGCCACCGCATAAATTAACATGCATGCAGAAAGATGCAATCCGCAAGTGAGCTAGGCAGTACGTCATCATGGGGGATAGTACTCTCTGTAGACACTCTTTTGATGGTGTGGTGCTTACTTGCATTAACAAGGACCAAGCACAACGTATAGTTGGCGAGGTCCAGGAGGGTTTATGCGGAAGACACGTAGCACCACGGGCTATGGCCTCAAAAATCCATCGCTTAGGGTATTACTGGCCATACATGGAAAGAGATTATTTAACAAAGGTTAAAACTTGTGACACATGTCAGCGTTACGCAAATCTTATACATGTGTCGTCTACAGAGTTACATACGACTCAGATAACATGGCCGTTTCAATGATGGGGACTGGACATCATAGGTCCTATCACACCGAAATCTTCCGCAGGTCATAACTTCATAATTACCGCTACTGAGTACTTCACGAACTCGGTAGAAGCTATTCCTCTACAGAAGATCACATCTCAACAGGTTTGCCATTTCATCTTAGACAACATTGTAACTAGATTTGTTCTCCCGATGACTATCATGACTGATAACAGGCCACAGTTTAGTAGTTCGGAAACCAAATCCTTCTATAATAGCCTTGGCATTAAACAGTCTTTTTCTTCGCCCTATTACCCGCAAGCGAATGGTCAAGCTAAAGCCACAAACAAAGTCATCATCAATCTGCTCAAGAAAATGCTTGACAGCAACAAGAGACGGTGGCACGAAAAAATCCTCTATGTGCTATGGGCATATCATATTACATGTAGGATAGCTATAGACAGTATGCCCTATAGCCTAGTCTACGGATCTGAGGCGGTGCTGTCCCTCGAATTGCAAATTCCTTCTCTGAGAATGGTCCTCTCCACGATTATAAATGAGGCTCAACACACCGAGTCTCGGATCATGGATCTGGATTCATTAGAAGAGAAGCGAATATAGACGCTTGATACGATCGAAAATTATCAAGACAAGCAGAGGCAAAAGCATTGTCACAATCTTCAGCAACGTCTGATCAAGAAGGGAGATTTAGTTCTCAAGGCCATTCGTAAACCAGTGGGCAAATTCTCTGCAAACTGGGAGGGCCCTTTCTTGGTGATTGATGTGTATGGCAACGAGGCATTCAAGCTAGTGGACAACGATGGCAACCAACTACCAAATCCTATTAATCATATATATTTGAAGCGGTACTACATTTAACTGTATCTCCAGTGTGAACATCAGGTATGGCCATAATTGTCCTCTATGACGCTAAACTGGCAACAATCGTCCTCTACGACGCTAAACTGGCAACAATCGTCTGCTATGATGCTAAATTGGCAACAATCGTCTGCTATGACGCTAAATTGGCAACAACCGTCCGCTACGACGTAAAACTGACACTCCCTTCACGCATCTGCCATGATGCTAAACTGGCATTGATCATCCGCCATGATGTAAAACTGGGAAGTTGTAGCCGTTCGCTACGACGTAAAAATGGCTGTATTGTACAGGTCCGCCACGATGAAAAACTAGCATCTTTTGCACGTGTCCACCATGATGCTAAACTGGCACTAGCTATCTGCCATGACACAAAATTGGCGTAGGTAAGTAGTCATCTGCTAAGACGTAAAACTAGCATAGACTTGTCCCTAGGTCATGACACAAAACTGACACCCACAGCATGGTCTGCTGAGACCATAAATCAGCTTTGCCACTGTTTGCTACGACGTAAAACTAGCATTTCTCGGTCTGCCTAGACTTTAAACTGGGACCATGGTCTGCTGAGACTTAAAACCATCACAACAGTCTACCAGGACTTAAAACTGGGACTCATAAGCTGCCATCATGCAAGTCAAGCGAGCGTGATCATCTCTGTGCAGCCGCATGACAAACGAGGTGGGACACTGAGACAGCCCCAGCTTCACTACCTCACTGGCATTCTGCTGATCTCTCAGATGTGCTGAAGGGCATACTACTGACCCCTCGAAGATACCGTCACCGCACCCATTCCAGCGGTGGTACCTTTGAGAGGTTAGTTTTGCCATCCGGAGCCCCAAAGGCGTTCTCATCAATTACGACTTTGGGGATCTCCGCTCATCATCACTATCAGACCCTGGCTTCACAGATTCACCTAGCTGGTTCTTTACATAACCAATCAGGTGCGCTGAGTCTGATGTTCTTTGGCGGCAATATGCTGGGCTGAGTGTCAAGGTTGAAGACTCTGGCCTCGTGCTACAGTTCCTCCTTCACGGCCCGATCACTTTATCTCGCCTCCAATAGTACTTTTTTCAACAACCTCGTCCGCAATTCTCATGAACAATGGTACCCTCTATTTTCTTCTTTGGTTGCAGGTTACTTGTTATGAGGACGTCGTTCGAAGGTGCGTTCATCTGAGTGGTGTAATGCCGACAGCATTTTGAGATGGCTGCTTAAGTTGGCCTGTCCACTCGGAGGGTGCATCCTTGTGTTCCTCATAATCCTACCCTTAACCCTTATCACTACTCTTAGCTATCCCATCCACTTCCCATATCCAAAATGTACATACGCAGCACATGCTTTCCGCATTCGCATTACAATCAAGTCCATAAGTCGGCGTAACACAACTCGCCTAGTGGATGCCAAAAAAAAGAGGGGGGTTGACAAAATGGGTGAAACACATCTCACTCAGGCCGTACAGACGTAACACAATTCATCTATGTAACCCCCTTTAACACAAAATGAAGGCATAACTCCATGCAAACGCAATCGCAAGAGAAAGCCTATTTACTTATGCATGAAAAAGCTATCCCCGCCCATTTGCATCTTCCCCGAACCTCACTTGAGTCTTCCACAAACCTGTTTCCTCCTATACCATCCTATCTCTAGATTCCCTCATCTCTGCACTTCTACATTGATAGGATCATACTTGAGTACCTGTTGATAAATGCTGTTGGTACTTTCATCAGTCTGGTGTTTCGTATTCTTTGTCGATGTCTTTCGGGCAAGCCCTCTAACCGTCAACAAATAGGGGCCATTGAAACACCGTGGAAATTGTGAATCGGCCTCAGGTGAAGATTCATGATTCAGGAAAAAGTTTGTGACAGAATTCTGGAAGGTAGAAGAAGACAAAGCAAGGCGAAACGGCGCCCGGCATCAAGTCTCCAAGTTCCTTACAGATTTCAATTTTACTTTGTTTTCTATCTTGACGCTACATTACGTAACATAGCGTAATGACGCTTAGTGTAATGCTGCTTAACATAGTCTGACATCAGAGGGTAACTTACTTCAACAGATTTGGTGAAATTTAAGGCCTAAGCAGCGTAATATGCGACTTCTCACATATCCTGCTAAGTCTTTTGTCCAGGGTCAGATTTACGCTCTGTTACGCAAGGTAGCATAATGAGCTTCAAAAAGGTCAAAGGGAAAGTCCAAGGGAAGCGCGACAGATCGGCCCCTTTCTTTTTGCAGATTGATCGCCTTACGCTCGTTACGCTACGCAGCGTACGTTAGCGTAATTTATCGCTGAGTTGATCATTTTTTATGCTTCACTACGCTTTGCTGCGTAAATGAGCGTAAAACAGCTTGACCCACATTTCTATGCTTTGTTACGCTTGACCACGTGACGTAGCGTAAACAAGTGTAATACAGCGTAAAGCTGGCAAAAGCAGTTACGCATTTGCTATCCATATGCGCAATACGTTGATAAGCGTATTGTGTGTAATCACGAAGCAGCCTCAGCAGAAGTGTCAATAGCGTACGTTGCAATGTGACGTGACATAGCCAGTTCGTCAAGTCAACGGTATCCGGAACGTTCAAGACATGTGTCATCAAGGCCATGCCTTTTCTACATATTATAAATACCTCAATTGGTAAAGAGAAAAAAAGGAAGGGGAGGGAGGACTTTTTGGACTTCTTGAACAGAGAGCAACGATGAGCATCTTCAACTTTTGGAAATTATCATCCTTGAGCAGAAACAAGAGACATTTTTTTGAGCATTTTGGCAGCAGGAGCGATCATACCCTTTGGTGAAAATACAGTTCTCTCATCGGTGATCCTTGGAAGTTTTGAGTAGAGACTATCTAAAGCGAAGAAGATAGATTAGAGATCGAGAGATCATCTGGTGCAGTTTGCAAGATCTATTGATCAGACATAGTTGGTTGATAGAAATCCAGGCTTGACCTTCCTTGCACTCCATCTTTGGCTTATAAGGTTGACCGAGCTCCATTCTGCACTCCTTGTTAAACTATTTTTTTTTCTTGTGTATGTTTCACACAAGATAATCAGAATCCTCCCATTTTAATTTTGTATACAAGATACTCGTTCCTTCGGGTCAAAGTACAGATCTTGAAATCACGCATTTCTCTTAGATCTGATTCCCTTTGTCGTGTTAACGTTGTCATTATTGTAATTTATCCACATCTTTTTCCTCTCCTTTCACGATCTATTGAATCAAATCGCTCCACGAAACACCTATAATCTTCGTCGATTTACTGATTTAGTAAGTCCCTGTTTGATCGACAAGACCGTTCAGGGCACTGCGGATTCATTTTCTCCAGCACAGCCCTCGCACGGATCTGTGGTTAAGACTGTGTACACGGATTTTGTTTGGTATTCCAGCTGGCGACATTTTTCGTTGTTACACATTTGATCTTCTCTATAATCAATGTGAGGAGAAGTGTTGGCTGGATAGGGAGTGGACAAAGCCCTTCAAGCTGGTCATAGTTGAAGAGGCTATGGTTGACCTACCACTGTTCCTGTTACCATATAGGCCCAGTGGTCAAATGGTAAGTATCGCATGTTTGAATGTTTTTGAAATCCTTGTATTTCTTGCATTTCTATGCTAAGAATTTCCTTTGAAAATTGCTGCATGGGCAAAGAAGTCCCAAGAGGTGACAGTGGTAACCGCTGAGATGCAGGGGGAGAAAATCTACTTCAAATATGGTGAAGTAGTGGTGAGCTAGTGCTGGTTGGACTAGAGGGCCCCAGACTCCTTGGTCGAGAACATTCAAAGGGTAGGGCTTATGGACCTTTTCATGGTCCCAAATCTAAGCGTTCCAGCTACCAAAATGCTTTCCCTAGTTGACTCCTTTTCTGAGAGGATGGGCTACTTTTGCATGCACATACGGGGCATGCGAGTGGTCATTAAAATCAATGAAGAGCTATTTAGAGACTTGTTCGATGTTCCTGCCAATGGCATTCCCATAGGGTTGAGGTTTAAGTAGGAGCTAACCCTTATGAAAAAGGACATTGAGGAGTGGTTGTGGCTCATCAAGAAGTGAAAAGGGTTCCCCATGGATAAGCTTAAGGACATCCTTGCCACAGAGATTTACCCGATCTTCCATGTCGGCACATTCCCCCAACTGCTCACCCAAGGGAACATCCTGGGGCTTTGAGTAGGCTTGGGTAATGCAGGAGGTTATGGAGGAAGGGGCTCATTATAACTGGGCCAGCTGCCTATGTAAGGGCTTACAGGCTGAGATTTTGAGACTTCATGAAAAGATGGAGTCTTGCTCCAACATACACTATACCTTCTACATAGGTTGTCTGAAGCACTTCGTGGAGTTTCTGGTGGTTTGAGAGAATGGTGTCTGGGCCATGAGAGATCGCAACTAGATCTCTAAGCCATGGATTCACCAGATCCTCTAGACCACACAAGCCTAAGACCTCCTGGAGATGATCGGGGAGTAGTTGTCTGTAACGACCAAGGATCAGGTGGCCTGCAGTGTTCGTGGCATCGACAGCATAGGAGAGACCCCTCCTGCCATAGTTGGTAGCATGACGTAGGGAGAACGTATCATGGATGAGACCGTGCCTAAGGATTTGTGAAGGAAGAGGCCTCCCTTAGCTCAGGAAACCCTTCCCATGGAGGAAGAGGAGGGATGAAGACTGTGGTTCAAGCTGCAAAGGACATAGCCCCCAATTGGTAAATGCTTTTGTGTACTGCTTACTTTGCTATTATTCACTATGTTAGGCTACATTAGGTAGTGTAGCGTAGTGTAGCATCCACCTTGAGCCAATTTATCTTGTATCAACGTGAATATGCTCTCTTTTTTTTCGCTAGTAGAGGAAGAAGAAGAAGAAGAAGAAGGCGATGAAGAAGTGTCAGCCCTTAAGAAGGGGGCAACGAATAATGATATGGAGGCCCCAGTTTTAGAGGAAAGGGCCCCGGTCAAAAATAAGGGCGCTCCTGCTTCTATGGTAGGGGCTCTCATCATTAGGAATCCTCCTACCAACGATGAGACACTTCCCTTGAATAATAAAGATGTTGGTCTTCTGAAAGGGAAGGCACCAGGGCATGAGGAAAGGGGGCATATGATCTTGGCAAGGCCCTCAGCCGAGGCTACCACCCTTACCTTTCATCACCAAGAAGATAGGCCATCTCTAGGTGCTAGTAAGTTCAGTGGTACACCTACCTTACCATGGTCCATGTTGGCCATTACTGATATGCTTTAGTTGTGTAATAGGAGCTATAGCTGATGTCACAGGACCCCCTTTGATTTGCGCAGAGTCATGGGTTGAAATCCCTGACAAGTTTGCATTCATGCAGGGACTTGTCGATGACATGATCAAATGCCTTTAGTAGGCGGACCTTGATGTGGGTATGTAGCAGCATCAAGCGCTCTTGCGTTGTTATGCTGAAACTCTTGAGTTTGTTGATTTTGCTATGCTAATGCAATTGTTACGCTTTTCGGTTCGAGACAGCCTCTCAGCTCAAATGGGACCTAGCCCATCCTATGAAAGTTGGAATCATGCCTACACTCTCACTGGACGTGACCATGGTGCCTCGTTGTACATTTGACGAGGCTCACAAGTATGTCTTGCACTTGGCATGATCCTTGTGGGAGTATAAGTGTGTCAACAAGGACCTATCGAAATGGGTCCAAAGGCTTGAGCAAAGAGAGGCCGAGTTGGTTGCTGACGTAGTGGATCTTAAAACGAGGAACAAGTTTCTCATTAATCATGACCCCAGTGCTGAGGACTAGTGCAAGGCCATGGACGATTATGCCAGATTTTGAATAGTCATGTGCCAGAATGTCAACTCTACTTGCGAGATAGTCAAACAAAAAACATAGATGGAGTTGCTAACCTAGAAGTGCCAAGACGTGAAAGATATCAACGCCAAGGTTTTTAAATTGGGGTAGATCTAGAGAAACCACAAGCACATGTACAAGCTAGAGAACGATACCCATCAAAAATTTTACAGAGACGCCGTGGTGGAGGCATTCACGTATGAAGCGTTTGTGAACACCATCGATGCTTCTGAGGCTTACGCTAAGAGTAGGTAAAAGTTATGGAATCTTCTGATTTGAAAGTGGACCTTCCTACAGGAGAGACTGCAACCACCTCCCTTTTCCTAGGGCCCCTGAAATGGACGATCATGGAAAGGGAAAGAGTCACTGCTAGGAATGCTGAACCTAGTGACAGGCGTTGGATAGAGATAATGAAAGAGGAGGTCTGGCATCACCTCAAGCTTGGTCTAGACCAAATACACTTTAATGTCGATGCAGGCCCTTCTCAAGTTAGTCATTTTATTGTGTAGATGCTCGTGTTATGTTATTGCGTTGTGTGTGTTGCCCTAACTAACCCTTTCATTGCTATGGTACAGGCTCCAGATGAGGGTGCAAGGCCCGTAGAGGGAGGGAATGAGGGACTGTCAGAGGGAAATACAGGGAAGGATAATGCACAAACAGAGGGAACAGTGGCAAGTAGTGAAGGTGGTGCAAACAAGAATAGGCCATGACAGTAGGGGAATTTTTTTTTTTTTTTGCAATTTTGAAATTTTGTAAAAGTTCTGCAACTATTGCTGACAGGTGAAAGCTTTGAATAAGAAAGAAGACTTTAGAAAAGGAAGCAACTTTGCATTGCCTTGTCTATCACATAAAATTTTCTTATGTTTTCATATGCTAATTTACTAGTTTTAAGCCATTTTGGGCCCATGCTAGTTTTATGCCATTTCGAGCCATAGCGTAGCATGGCGAAAAGACAGCATGCCAAAGAAGCAATGGAAGCTATGCTAGTTTTAGGCCATTTTGGGCCATAGCATAGCATGCCAAAAAGATGGCATGCTCATGAAGCAATGAAGTAGCCAATATACAAAGGGATGGTGATTGGGCAAAGAGCAGTAGGGTTGCTACGCTATGCATAGCTTCCTCTTGACCTGCCGTGGGTTGATCGGGACATGGGACTGAGGTGTTTTGCTAAGACCTTCACTCATGTCATCACCCTTCTCTTGAAAGGGCAACTCAACCCATGTGTTTTTGATTTGGGGTTTGATTCGCTGAGTTGATCCACTCGTTGCATGATTAACGTATGTGTGAGTAGGCACCTCGCTCTTGGAGGTGGTGACCTTTGATCCCTGCTCCATGTTTATGTTACTAATTGCTTGCTACTTCATCGCCACGGATCACCACCTCTCTACCTACGTATGGTAACTGGATTTCTTGATGTATAGGCGAGGAGATGACCCTATGTTGCACTAACCATGACCTTCCTAGGATCAGGTTAAACCCAGGCATTTCCTCAACCATGATGAATGTTACGTCTGTAGGGAATTGGTCCCCTGCTATGAAGTCTATGTGAACTATGCCCTTCACCAGGATGTGTGCCCCATTGAAGGACCTCAGACACAATGTTGTTGAGGGTTTGATCTAGTTGACCAACCCCAATTTGTCCATGACAGGAAAGGGAATGACGTTTATGGTAGCCCCATCATCAACGTGTACCCTTCAAATCTGGTGTTGGCCGACCCGAATTGTGATGAAGAGAGGCATCGTGGTTACCTAACCCCTTTCAGGATCTTCCCTAATGGTATCATTATTGAAAGTTAATTGAGATGGTATAGACCCTATGGGTACAGAGGGAAGCATGACTGAATGGATCGCTTCCTCTTCTGCTGGCATGTTTTCATCAACCAAGATCACTATTAACATGCGGATTAGAGCCTCGTAGTGGGGTAATGATGTCATAAATAGGTCATACAAACTTAGTGTAGTGCTTTTCTGCTTTAGAGCTTGTTTGACTTGGGTGAGGGCGTCCAGAAGTTTTTGGTCATCCCCTTGTTTGATGCTTTCCTCCTCTTCGATTCATCCCAGAAGATGAATCTCCTGAGGAGAGGTGACTTCAGATCCAAGTTCAAATCTTTGTCAATAGGATGGTGTTGGTTGCATGGTCATGTTGACCCTCATCCTTAGTGGCAAAGGTACATGTGCAGGGGATGAAGACGTAGACTTGGGAGTACCTTTGGCGGTACTTCCTTTCAATGTCTTGCTTGCGAAGTGGACTTCTTGCCTTGTAGGGCGAGAAGGCTGCTCGGTTGTTTTGCACGAGATAGGGGTCGTTGGAAGCATCAGCCCCCTAATGACAAATGGAGGTAACTGCATTAGCAAGTGAAAAGACATGGTTTTGACACTAGGCGGTGCAAGCATGGATGTCTGCGGGGGAACCCACAAAATGAACAGTTGCAGCAAGCCTTGGTTGGCTACTCGTGGTGCTAGTACACCACACTAAAGCACCCAAATCAAAAATGGCTACTAAGGTAGTCTAGGATCATCATCAACACTAATGGCATTGATAACGTAGCCTGTGTCATTGGCATTGAGAGGATCTATATAGACATGCATAGATTGGTTCTCGGGACGTACTGGACTACTTTCATCCAACTTTAGCTTTCCCAGATCAATTAATCTCTAGATGTTGTCCTGCAATGCCAGGCAGTAGTCTGTGTTGTGACTGCACTGTTGGTGATAGTCACAAAACCTATCTAGCCTAAAACTACTAGGAACTAGAGTCTTATTTGGCAGGGCCAAAGAGGGTTTCCTAAGAAGCTCACACTAGCGTTGATGTCTCGCGATCGCTTCTTCCAACATCCGCTTGTGTTGGATATACCTTGCTGCCAATAGTTGCTTCAGGAGTTCTGAAGGCTTGAGAGGCAGTGGAATGTACTTTGAGCAGTCTTTGCACTCAAAGTTGGGTTTGGTTTGTGTAGATGTCTCAGGTGTAGGTGCAGCAGGTTGCGTCACATGGCCCTGTTTGGGCTCGGGGTTAGCTGTAGGTATGGTTAGTTTCTTGTTACTCTTGCTACCATTGTTGCTAGATTTTGGCTTGGCCTCAGTTTCCATAGTGGCCACTGTGGTTGTCGGGGCTTTACCCTTGTCCTTCTTTGTAAAAGTGTTTTTGTAAGCGATGTAGGCTGGGTCTTTGTCTGCCTCAACCGCGTCTTGTATGCTCTTAGTATGGGAGAAAGCCTAACTAAGGGAGCAAGGAGTGAGGTAATACAGCTTAGACTTGATGAATTCATTCACTGCGCCCTTACAGATAGCCAACAGGTGGGCTTCCACAATGGGCTCACGAATTTCGTTAAGGGCTACACTCCAACATTGAATGAATTTTTGTACTAGCTCCAGCGCATTCTGCTTTATGCTCATCAACTAATCTAGCGTGGTTTCTAGCTTCAAGTTGTACTTGAAACATGTCACGAACTAGGACAAGAGTTCTTCCAAGGTTAAAATAGATAAGCATGGAAACGTGCGATACCTAGTCTAAGGCTTTCCCGACTAGGGACATGGCAAAGACATAGATGATTGTGTGCTGTAATTTTTGCAATAGCAAAGACTCAGACCAGAAGGTGACAAGGTGTGCATTGGGATCTCCCTCCCCATCGTACTTAGTGAAGTGCAGGAGAGACATCCCTAGTGGTAGTGTGAAAGCAAGGATCACTGGATTGATAGGGTCATCTTGGTAAAAGTCCATGACTTGCACGGTGTCAGACCCAATAGCCTTGAGGCATTTTATTTTCTTAGTGACGGTTTGGATAAGCTGAAATGCTTGGTCCAGACCTAGCAATGTTGTAGATGGTTGGGGAGCTGCGGAGGTAGCCCCTACCTGTGGTATGGTAGGGGCAGCGGCCTGACCAATTGGTGGTACCGTTGGGACGACCCCCATGAGCGATGCTACCTATGTTGCCCACCACCCAGCAGGAAGTCTTGTTAAGGCAGCGACCACAAGTTGGGCTGCCAGATGTGCTACTTGTGTTGCTAGCAGCGTAGACCATAGCCCCGTGTTGGGCTATATCAACTACGAGGCTTGGTGTATTTGATAGTGCCTGAAGTGGAACATTTGCAATGATTGTAGAATAGGTGAGGAAGCGAATGGGGTCCACCACATGGACGGGCCTGGGCCAGCCATAGTAGGTGGAACAGACGTGAGTATAAGAATTGACCCAGAGGTCATGTGCAATTGCGAGGTAGGCACAATATGAGCATGCAGTCGGGTAGTTGTGAGTGGCATATTATGTGCCACAGGGATCAATTTCTGACCAGCCTGCAAAGGGACAGTAGTTGTAAATGAAATAGGAAAAATAGGCAAAGGTAAGCATTGAAACATCGTAGGGCTAGCGTGGCTACACACAGTAGCCATGATCGCGAGTGGTGGAAGTGTAGGCATAATCACAAAGGAAGCGGTAAGAGATGACAGCTTGGTTCAGAGGGACTAGGTAGCAAGGATAGGAGTGGGGCCTATTGGACCTCCTTCATCCGATTGGGAATCGAGTTCCTCCTGTCTATCTTGGAAAGCGTCATCCTGGTTGGACACTATGTCCTATTGTTCCATAAGCCTAGCCAACTAGATTAGCTGGTCTAGAAGCCTTTGGTATGCTTGTGTTAATGGTAAAGAAACGCTAGGAGTATGGACAAATTCCTTCCCATTGCAGTAAGCGAATTCGAAACTGCATTTTTCTTCGAGCTCATGTAAATCCAATGGTAGATTTGCCTGCACCTTTGCATAGAGGAAACTATAACACTCATGTTGCTAGGCCAATCCCTCAGGTCCTCAATTTTGGACTCTGAGGGATCAGCGTGTTTCTAGTATCAGGTTCAATAGTTGTTTGGCACCACTAGTGCCTTGAACCAGGATAGGAACCTCTATGTTAAAGGTGGTAACAGTAGTATTTGAAAAAGCCATTGCTAAGAAAGTAGTTATGCAAGAGGAATGCAACAAATGCGAAGAACCTAGAAAGCAAAAAAAATGTAGAAGGCTTTATGTCTCACAGGATCCCAGAGCGACCGTCAAAGTGATCGATCTATACCGTGCGTTGGGGTAAAAAGCGCATGCATGACTATCATAAAAATGATCTAGCTAACTAGCAGTCAAGAAGGCTTTGTGTCTTGTAGGATCCCAGAGGGACTGTCAAACCAACCGATCTGTACCATGCATTGGGGTATAGAGCACATGCAAGACTACCATAAAAATGATCTAGCTAGCTAGCTATCAGAGGCCTTATGTTCTATAGGATTCCAGTGGAATCGTCGAGGTGACCGATCTGCACCACACAAAGCACAAACAACCATAAAAGGGTGTCACATTTATGCTTATGCATATTAGGTGTAGAAGGCTCACAGAACTATCGTGACACGTGAAAAAGATGCCAAAAAGACCCTCCTTCTAGCACTAGAAAACTGTAGCGACCAAAAACGTCAGTAGCTGGAAGAGACTAAGGAGTCGGTGTGTGTGACAGTTTTGACCCCATACCCATGGGAGGGCCATGCTGGGTGTGTGTAGATACGGGGCACCCTGAACAGTCTGGTCAATCAGACAGGGACTTAGTCGGCATCTCTATAGCCTTTTGCAACATGTAATTTGAAAGCAGGAACGAAAGCGCAAAGCAATGCTTGAAAGTAAATAATGTAGAAAATGATGTAAAACACAGCGATAAGCAAGAAAACAAGTAAAATGCACCACTCCAAAGTTACAAATTTGCTCTGTCCAGGTGAATACAGTCGGGTGCACGTCATGACGGGGTGCAGAGATCCCAAGAGTAACCGAGGCGTGTAGAGCAAAATAGGCTAGACACTTAGGTGTGGACTTGGGTGTTGACACCACTAGGGTTCCACCAAGATGGTAGAAAGGGAAAGGATGTTAGCTAAAAATGCAAACTACTTGCAATGTTAAATAGCAAGCTTACAATGCTCAATGCTATAATGCACTAGGAAGGGAACTTGATTGCCAGAGAAAGGAAAGAAGTCCGGAAGTCGGGAGAGATTCAGACTGAACTTTCTAAATGTTGCTTATTCTTTGAAAAATTTGAACTCCCTAGAAAAGGTTTTTTTTTTGAGCCAACCCCTTTGAATGCCACTTGTTGGGGTATTTATAGGACCAAGGGTACACAAAAGGGTGGTTTGGACACCACATACCTTGGGCCCATGTTGACTTGTCTACGTTGCACGTGTCATGTATGACCGTTGGACCTCTATGACCATTGTGCTGTGAATCTATCATGCTACAACTATGCACCTACCGTGCCATAATTGCACCATCAGCGTCTGGAGACATGTGGCAATGGTCCAATTAGGTGAAGTGCATTGATGTTGCACAACCACCTGCATGCCTCTCTATGCTTTGTGGCATAGCATGCTTGGCTTAGCATAGCACCCTATTGTGTGTCCTGCTACATGTGTGTTACATGTTTTCCATGCTATGCTACGCTACGTAGCATAGCAACTTGGCCTTAGTTGCGAAAACTTTGCTGATTTGCAGGCTTTGCTTACCGCGATGTAAGATTTGTGAACTTTGTTGTTTCTACCCTTCGACGTGCCTTTTGTCTCCTTCGCAGGATTGCTACACCTCACTACACTATGTAGCTCAATGTAGCATAGCAACAGACATCATCCATGGCTTCCTAACAGAGAGAGACATTGTTGAAGGACTCAAAATTGGCCGTGGGAACTGGCTGTGAAGCTGTTGTCATGCTACGCCATGCTACGTAGCGTAGCATAGCATAACACTCTATTATTCAATCATCTTTTGAAGCTTGCTATGCTACATAGCAAGGCATAGCGTAGCATAGCAGACTTTGTGACTTAGAAAAATTGCCAAACTATTTCACAGACCCAAAATGTTGCTGCCAACTCTGCGTGTTGTTTCTGAGTAGGCTATCAGTTGGGAAAACTACTTGGGTGGACAGGCAGGATGACCCGTGGAGCCTATTTACACTCGAAGTAGAAAATTTACGAACTGGATAACCTAAAATTAGAGTGTTCTCCTCCCGAAGAACTTTCATGGTGCTGCGCAAATTGCAAGACTTGGTGAAGCAAGAATGACCCTGAATTTGTTTTTTGGGTGTTTCACTATTTTGACTCAAATTCGAAGGGATCTTTGGTTCTGGAAGGTCCAACTATTAGGGCCTAAGCCTGTAAAGAATTTTCATTGAACTTGACCATCTTCCTAGGATCCAGACTCATCCTAGCATCTGACACCCAAGTCAAGAGCATCACCCCTTAAGACTTGGACTTTCCATCCTTCCATACCTAGCCTAAATTGCTAGTCTATGGGAGGAAATCAAGTGGTCTATCATTGCAACATGATAGAACACACCAACCTAGGGATCCATGAGTTATAGGGCATCCCTTAACTTTTTTGATCCAAAGATCTAGGGATCTCAAGTTCAGCACTCTTTGAATCTTAAGCCCCATCGCCTATAGAGCACTTTGAATGGCTCCAGGCACCTTCCTCCCCTATTTAAGGTCGACTCCCATACGAATTCTCTCTCGAATCCTATAAGGCACTGCATGTCATGCCTCTTTCAATTTTTTTTCACATGGGAGGTTTCTCCATCCATCATCGGAGCAACCAAGGTGGGAGGTCGATTGCTTACTCCCTACAGAAGTCCAGGATCAAGTTTTCTTGGAACCTCAAGTGCTCTAGTGGTTCCTAGCTATCGTTTGAGTTAGGACGATGTTTCTAGTGGACAAGGAACTCCACTTTCAAATCTACCCCATTGCCAGTGGTTCAGAAGTTTTGGATGTAATCTACTTTCTTCCCTTGTATAGATTGTATACAAGGTTTCTCTTAGATCGACAGGATTCTCTCTGGATATGGGAACCCATCCAGCAGTGGCTTTAGCATGCTGACATAAAAATCTGGATGGACTTGGTCCATATTGATTGGTAGCTGAAGCTTATATGTCATAGGGTTAATTTTATTGATGATCCAGAAGGGACCATCATACTGCCTCATCAGCTTGGAAGTAGTTACCTGTTTCGGTTTAAACTAACGTGGATCCAACTTCAAGAGGATCCAATCTCCCACCTTTAATTCATGAGGCTAGCATTTTCGATCAACATACTTTTTCGTTTGTTGCACTGCCATCTCTAGATGATACTTTGCTATATCAACATTTTTAGACCACCTCTTCAAGAATTCATCTACTAAGGGATGTCAACCCTACAATGAGGGAGAGACCATATGAGGGATAATGGGTTGCCTTCCCATTACCAGTTCTACAGGAGAAACCCCAGTAGCTAAGGACTTTTGGATGTTATAGCTTAGCTGGGCAATCCCTAACAGAAATGGCCAATTCTTTTGGTCACTACGAACATAGTGATGAAGGTACTCTTCAAGTACCCGATTCATCCGTTCTGTCTGCCCATCGGTTTGCAGATAAAATCTTATTAACAATTTGAGGGTGGTATCCATCATGCCAAATAGTGCTCACCAGAAAGTACTTGTGAAGCATGGATCTTGATCTGAAATGATGCTCATGGGTAACCCAGAATATCGAATCACCCTATCAAAATAGTATGCTACCGTATCCTCAGCAAAGCACTATGATGGATAGGGAATGAATATGGAAAATATAGAGAATTTTTCTACCACAAAAATGATGCTACTTAAGCCCTAAATATTTAGGAATCCCATGATAAAGTCCATAGACACTGTAGCCCATGGAAATGGAGGGATTCCCAAGGGCAATAGAAGACCACCTGGACACTCCATAGACCCCTTATCTTGCTAGCACACTAGGAACTTCTGGATATAAGAAATCACATCCCGATACATTTTTGGCCAGAAGAAGGTTCTCTCAATGAGAGCCAAGGTCCTTTGCTGTCTAGGGTGACCTTCCCACTATGTGTCATGGCATTCTCGAATTATCTCTTTGCATAGGCTATCCCAATTCGGAATGCATATTCGATTATCCCAAAACCAAAGCAGTCCATCCCTCATTTTGAACTGTGGTGCTCACCTAGTTTCTATCAGCTTCATTAAATCAATGATATGGGGGTCCCTTTTCAAACCATCTTGAATTCTAGCCAACAACACTTCATCACATTGAACATGCAAAGTTTGTGGCCCAATGATGGAAAAGAGTTGGAAGGCAGGTTGAGGACAGTGACTCAATGCATCTGCCACCACGTTCTCCTTTCCAGGACGGTAAGTTAATTGCAAATCAAATTCGGACAACATGGCTAACCATCGAGCCTATTTGGGCCTTAGCTTCATTTGATTCATCAAGTAGCTAGTGGCCAGATTATTTGTCTTTACGAGGACACGACTCCCCAGCAAGTAGTGTCTCCATACTCTTAAGCAATGGACAAGAGTGAACGTTTCCTTTTCATGGACCAACCACCTCTACTCTAATTGATTTAGCTTCTGGCTCCCATAAGAGACAGGATGACCTTCCTATAGCAAGACACCCCCAATTGCATTCTCACTAGCATCCGTATGAACCTCAAAAGGTTTCGAGAAATCGATCAATGCCAACATTGGATGGAAGGTTAAAGCCTCTTTGATCCTCTCGAAGGCTTTCTGACAATTTGAGTTCCACTGCCATGCAACTTCTTTCTTTTGCAGATTGGTCAGAGGAGTAGCAATTCCTGAGAAATTTTTGATGAATTTTCGATAGAAACTAGCTAACCCCATAAACTTTCTAACCTCATGCACATTAGTGGGAGCGGGCCATTGACACACAACCTCTACCTTCGAATTTGGCTTTACCTGCCTATACCCCATGAGATGCCCCAAAAATTTTAGCTCTGAGCAGCAGAATTCACATTTTTCTTTCTTAATGTATAGCCAATTTTCTCGTAGCTTCTCAAGGACCATTTGTAGGTGGAGGGCATGTTCCTCCATCGTCTGGCTATATATCAAGATGTCATCAAGATAGATGACCATAAATTTTTCTAAAAAGGGTCAAAATATCTCGTTCATTAAGGTACAAAATGTATCTAGTGCATTGCAAAGCCCGAAGGATATTATGGTCCATTCATATGACCCATACTGAGTTACACATGCAATTTTTGCTTCCTTCCCTTCTGCAATGTGAACTTGGTAGTACCCTTGTCTGAGGTCTAGTCGGGTGACATATTGATCCCCTGCCAATTGATCGAACAAGTTAGAAATGAGTGATACTGGGTACTTGTTCTTGATCATGTGTTTATTTAGTAGCTTATAATTACAACAAATTCGTAGCGTTCCATCCTCCTTGGTGACAAACAACACTGGTTCCCCATAAGGGGATTTTGAGGGACAAATGTATCCCTTGGACATTAAACCTTCAAGCTGCTTTTTTAATTCCCCCAATTCTAGTCCTATTAAGCGGTATGGCCTTTGGATAGGAGGATCAATGCCAGGCTGCAATTCGATTTTATGATCCACAGCTCTCTGAGGGGGCAAACTACTAGGCATTTTAGGTGGCATTACATCTTTAAAACTCTCTAGCACCTATGCTATGCATGGGTCAATATTAGCTTGGGATCCACAAGCCTCAGAAGGATCACCCGTTTGCATAGCTAGCAGAAATTTCTTGGTAGGATCCCTGGCCAAGCATTTCATCACCATTGGTGATACAATCTAGGGGCTAGCGCCCTCATCCTTTTCCATCTGTGCTCCATGAGTTTGAATGAAGCATGGGGAGCTTTCATGTGAAATAAAAATCAGGTCCAAATGTGGAGCTATGAAAACTTTGGCCTTGCATAAAAATTCTTGCCCCAAAATGACCTGAAAGGAGTCCATATCTAGAATTGAAAAATCTAGAACTCCTTGCCATGAGCCCACTTGAATGGGGACACTATGACATACCTCGATGCACTGAAGGATCCTAAACTTGACCAACTTGTAGGAAGCTTGGATAGGTTCCATCTTTAGCTACAAGTCTTTCACCATGGCTGGAACCATGTAATTGTGACTAGCCCCATTATCAATGAAGGCACCTAGCTGACTTGAGTTCACAGTGATTAGGGCAAATTGAACCTGATGTAGAGTATCAGGATTAGGGTTCTGGGAGTTTCCAGCTCCTGACCTCTATGTAACCATGTCTGATAACTCCATCATCACTACTAGCCTTTGTTGTTCCCCTGATGTGCTTCCATCAGTAATATGAAGGCATGGGTCAGGGTGATAATCAAGTGCCATCAATTGTTTCCCAGAAGTTGACCCTTACCTATTCTCAGTCGTTCCTAAACTCAAGGGACAAATTCTTACCAAATGATTTTCATGACACAAGAAGCACTGAATTGGCCCCTTAAAGGTGCCTCCCATAAACTACTTCTTCTTGGCCCCAGGTTGCCACTTGCTTCCTGTATCCTTGCATTTTTGTTTAGAGCCTTGGTTCCCTAGAGGACCATCCATTGGGCAACTACCTTGCTGAACTAATCTAAAGGTATTTCCAACTTTGATGGATCATGTATCTGTTCTCTAAGAGTGGGAGGACATGACATGCTTACCCTTCCCAAGCTTGCCCTTATTTGGCTTCATTGCCTTGAAGTCCAGAAAAGTGCTAGCAGCCACAATAGCCTCTGTGAGGGAGTCAATGCCTCTTTGACGCAACTCCATCTCGAAACGATCCTGATCTCCCATATCGAGAATCAACAACAGGAGTTCTTGGAAGCTATTAATATAATCTTCAAGCTTCCCTAAATGTTTTAAGGTCTCTAGCTTGGTTCTAGCGACCCATTCAGAGTTCCCAGGATGGAACTATTTGATCAATGCAGCCTTAAAGTTGTCCCATGTCTCAATCTTTTCTATTGTGGTGCCCTTTTCTTGGGCACGAAGGAGACTAAGCCATCATAGCTTAGCACTTCCTATGAGAAATTGTGATGCTATGAAGACCTTTTGGGTTGCAGGAACACCCCTGGTATTTAGGTACATCTCTACATCATGGAGGAAGGCATCAATTTTAGCATCATTTCTCTCACCATCATAAGAACTCGATTCTCTAGCTTTGATACGGGTTGTCGCTACTAGCTCATCTACCAAGAGTCCTGCTAAGGAGGATTTCAGGATGGCATTTTCAATTTTCAAATCAGATAGTTCCTGATTTACCCCCACTAGGGCATCCTCCAGAACTTTCACCCAACCAACTAGGTCCTCAACCAAGGATGCTTTTGTTTGTGCCTCTTCCAAGGATCCAAATAGATCCTTGTAGAGGTTGATCATGTGATCCAAAAGACCTTTCAAGATCGAAACCTTAGCCTCTACCAATTTCACCCTATCCTTGGAGTGAAGGTTCATCTTTTCTTGTGGCAAGTCAACATCTTTAAGAATGTGATGGATCGCATCCACGTTTTCTGGACCAAGATAGGCTAAGGCCTCATCAATTGCCTTGACATGATCCCATAATGTTTGAAACCTAGTCTCATCTTGACCATGTTCTATCTCGGCCTTAATTTTTGGATTTTCTTGAACATCAGCCATGTTACTCAGTCCACCAAGCTCCATGTTTGCCAAAGAGAGAGCTTTAGCACAAGGCCACCCTCAAAGGGAGATTGGTTAGCAGAAGTTGAAAATGGAAACCTCAAAAACCACAAACCCTCACACCCACTTAGTGAGAAAGTTTTACCAATAACTAAAACTATGAGGCACTGATACCATCTGTAACAACGTTTTCCCTGAGCACGTTGGTTGGCACCCTAAGAGTTTTCCTAGGAAATTTTGAATCGAGACAAAACTCAACATGAATACACCTCAGCAATCAACAATCCTGAAACACATGCCAACAAACAATGTGTTAGTGTTAGCATATCTCCTGAGTGGTGTTTCATAAACAATATTCGTGATATGCTAACAAGGTAGATAGCACTCCCTTACTTCACTCACATGGACACCATGGGGACTACAAGTTGAATCCTCAAGATTCATCACTGTGTGCTAGTAGTTGGTGTCATGCTCCAAGTAGCGCATGCAACATCCCATTGCATGTCCCATGACACACCTGGTAAAAACACCCCAACGTAGAGTTGAACTATGTAACCCTCCCAGGCAAGGTCCTACCGAGTGGGGTAATGAGGTAGGTCATAGCCTCCTCTTACTAATGCATGGAACTGCCATGGCAGTATGGTTCCAAAGACATAAGAAGCGGAGGACCCCTTATGCCCCCATGGCCCTTGAACCGTGGGGGAGGTAGCAAGCCACCACCAACCCTGCTACCTTTCTCACAGTTTATGACTTCAAAAGCTACTTGAAAGATTATATATCAAATCTAATTAAACACTTGGTTGGGACATAGAATATCCATTACATTAGATTTTATGTCATTGATGAAGTGCTATTAATGTCATAAAAAAGAAATGTAAGGGGAAAATTCTATTCTAATCCAATTAATTTATGGACAAGGAAGGATAATCAACCATATCTTCTTGTCAATGCTATCCCATTTAAGTATAGATGAAAGAGAAATAGAAAATATTATAGAGAGCATTTAGAGCTATATTACATTCTAGGATGATGAGATTAGAAGAAATCTCCAAAAAGGGGATAGAATAATATGGGAAAAAGGAATTGGACATTGGCAAAGGATTACCCAATAACTTGGTGATTTAAAAAATAAACAAGAGTTTTCTTTAAATTTCAATTTGAGATTCTAGTTGAGAACAAAGAAAGATGTCTGTGAAACATGCATAGTGGATAAAAATACATAATATCATTGAAGATAAATTAGGGTATGTTGGACACTAGAAAAATAAGCTAAAGGCATCTTTAAATCCATTTACAAATATTCATGTAGGGATGATGCTTCTTGTACATCCTAGAAATGATGAAGATATTATATGGGTTGGAAAATATATGAACTTAGAAGTTAGAAAAGATGGTAGAAAGATAAAAAAAATGTGCATGTTGAATGGTATAAGTAATAGGAAATTTCAAAAAAATAATTTCTTAAAATAACTTGGCATGTAAATCCTATAGATCTAGGATAGAAATCTCTAAATCCAAATAACATTGTATATGATTGGATATCAATGTTAAAAGGCACAAACAACATTAAGATAAATAAAAAGACTAGAGATGCAATAGGCTATATACTCAAGAAAATTTTAGATGGTAGAAATCATTAAAGTAAGCAAAATGGAACATTACATTCTATTTGAGAGTTTGCTATATTATTGGAAAGATTATACAAATGAATGTTAGTCATAGAAATTGCTACCATATCTCCATATAATTGTAAATTTTTATGAAGAATTTATATTTCATCAATGTCCATAATCAAATTCTAAATGAGATTTATTAGAATATGGAATCCATTATATTTCTAGCAGGAGTCATAAACATGCTATTTTTATTCCTATAGATTAAAATTTTATAATAAATTAATGAAAGAAATAAATTTTCATTAAAAAAATATTATTTTAATTGATTAAATATAAATTTTTATAATGCAATTTAATAAAAGTACAAATTTTTGAGGATACACATCTTAAATTTTCCAAAATTAATAGCAAGTTCTAGATTTAATGAAAAATATGCTAAAAGATAAAATTGGAGATAAGGAAAATCATTAGAGTAAATGAAAGCTATTGCAAGAATGCATACTTAAGGAAATATTTTGTTATGATTTAAAACATAAATTCTTACTTTCAAATACTCTTGAAGGTTAAATTAGCCATGAATACCATGAATCACATGCACACATATAAAATTTTAATATTATCTTCTCTAATAGAAAATTGTTGGCCTTTGGTATGTCAAAACCTTAAGGAAAAAGGAGAATATAGAATGTTTGTTGTGAATGATAATTTTGTAGGACACAAACAAGAACTCCACATGAGAACTCAAGAAGATAAGGTCTACAATGAGATGAAAAAAGTGAATAATACATGAACAATATGAGAGCATTAATGAGAGAGGATAGTGTGACCAAGAAATGATTGGACACCTTTAGCTATTTCTAGTTGATGGGTTATTCCTGGCATAACCCTTATCTTTTTAGGGTCTACCTTGATCCCTTCTTGTGAGATTTTGTGCCCGAAGAGTATGCCCTCTTGGATTATTAGATGGCTC
Organism: Gnetum montanum; assembly: GCA_015680685.1. Taxonomy (NCBI): domain Eukaryota; kingdom Viridiplantae; phylum Streptophyta; class Gnetopsida; order Gnetales; family Gnetaceae; genus Gnetum; species Gnetum montanum. The sequence goes on from MNCI01001825.1 coordinate 1,354,012, forward strand.
TTTTGCCAATTAAGCCATAGGTGTGTCTCCACACATATTTATAATACTTGTTCAAGGCAGTCCAAGGCTTGCTCGAGTGTAACATCATAAGTAGAAAAGTAATCCATGAAAACTTCCATCCCACTATCAATTTGCTAATGAAAGATGCTCAAGACAAAATGTTATGTGGTAGGAGCATCGCATAGACCAAAAGGCATCTTTCAATATGCAAAAGTTTCCCAGGGACTTGTGAATGTAGTTTTGGCTTGATCCATTGATGCAATTTGAATTTGATTGTAAACACTATAATCATCCAGAAAGCTATTATAGCAATGTCTAGAAATGGTGTCCAACACTTGATTAAAAAATGGCAATGCAAAATGATCTTTGAATGCTACCATGTTCAATAGCCTAGAATCAATACAAACTTACCACTTGCCATATTTCTTTAGCACAATCATGAGTGGGCTGAACCACTCACTATCTACAATAGGATGGATGAACCTTGCCTTGAGGAGTTGTTCTATCACCTCCTTGATGATTTTCTTTAATTTGGGGTTCAATTTCCATTGTGGCTACTTCCATGGCTTCATGGCCAGATCAGTATAGATACAGTGCTAGCATATTTTTGGATCAATCCTAGAGAGTTTAGGATATGACCAAGCAAAGGCTATTGGCCATCTATTAACCACTTTAAATAGTTTCTATTTTTGTTTAGGTGCAAGTTTAGCATTAATTATAGTCAATTTCCATTTTTCAGAAATGCATATTCCAAGTCGGTAGTTGGAGTTTTTAACTCTATGGGATCTTTTTAAAATTTTTAGGGATTTCCAACTCTCCCTAATAGGTATAATCATTTTCATTATTAGAGATTTGGTGATGAACTTGCTCTAGTTTATCCATGACTATGACATAGATATATGTTAAGCTCTTAGTTGATTTCATGCAAATTTGTGATGCTCTCAAAATTAGCTATCAACCACTGGGTGCCCTCATGTTTTGTGGTTGCTACGTACAGGCACCTTTTAGTATTTTTGTCATTTTCATACTACCTGCATGTAGAAATGAATGCTCTTTTAATAGACCAAAATTTTTGTACATAGTTTCACCTTGTATCATTGTATGCAATGCATGAAACTCGTTTCTTCTCGATCTTTTTGAATTCATTTTCCTTAGAAATTTCTAGGGAAAGATCTCTGATGTCAATTCTCTCATCAATAATACTTAGCCATGCCCTTCCCATAATGATTGGAAAATCCCCCTTACAGTTCTTAACTTTGATCACTAAGAAATTGACAGGATAAGACCACCCACAAATAGTGGTCAAAATATCTTCTACCATTCCTAATGGACTAATGATAGAATTTTCTACCAATTCTAATATGATATTGCTCTTTTTAGAGGTGGTAGGATCTAGGTAGTATACATCTCATGGAAAATCAAATTAACATTAGAACCTGAATCTAAAAGAGATTTGCATGGGTCATTCCTAGTAATTTGCACATAGATAAGGGGACTTTTGGGATTGGTTAATTTCCTGGGAATGTTCCCAACTTGGATCTAGTCAAATACATCATGAGTTAACATAACCATCTAGATCTTGGGAGGCATTTGGTTTGAAGGGTTATTGATTTGATGATTTGCAGAGGATGAGGAAATAGTGGGATGACTAGTCGCATGAGTTTGTGAGGGCTTAGAAGGGCTATTAGGTTAGAAGGATGGTTTTTTGCAAGATGTAGATTCCAAACTACTTAGTTGATTAACCATTTGTCACTTAATAGACCTTGTAGCATTAAGTTGTTGTAGCTAAGTTGGAAGCTTACCTTGCATAGATGGAGCTGGTAGTAGCTGTGTTGAGGGTGGAGTAATAGATGTAGGAACATGAGGAGGGTATGGATGGAATATGGGCTCTCCCCTAGAATATGGAGAATGAGTTTGATGATATTCAAGAGGGTGGTAGTGATGTTGGAAAGGAGAAACATGATTGGAAGAGTCACATATAGACAAGGGTTGTTGAACATAATACCCACATGGATCTAGCTACCTGTAAGGGTACTGTTGCCATGGTGGTGGAATCTCCCATGACTATGGTTGCTCCCACTACTGATACTACTTATATGATTGTGGTGGAGTTCACTTGGATAATAATAAAAATTTTTTTGGTTGAACTGCTTCAAATTGCCTTGAGGATAAGGCAATCTTCTAGGTGTTTACCTTTCTGATAGTCATGGATTAAGACCATACACCCTAGATATCTACAAGTGTGTCACAATAGGACAACATCTATTAGGGTGTTCATAGTGGTAGATGTCATACCCACCATCATCATCTGATTCAGTCTTCACAACTTCTTCTACTAAAGTAGCTTTGTACTTGCCCCTTTGGCAGGCACATTCAGCTTCTTTCTAGCTCCTATAGTCATGATCACTACTTTACTTTCTTGATTCTTCTATAATTTTTAGAGAAATTTGGAATTTTTCATCTAATGAATCCTACATTTTATCTACCTTCGCCAAAATTTCAGACATAGAATTTTAAATCAGCAAGGTCTTTCATTCTACCACCTCATCAAGAGATAACTCCTCCTCACTGTCACAAAAGCAGACCTCCTTCTTTTTGATGGAAAGATCCCTATTATATTCTTCTACACTTTCACATTTTCTCAACTCCTTTTTCTTTTGCTTCCTACTCAATTAGCTTTTGTATCTAATGGGCTCTTAATTCCAACAATCTTCCTTGGGCATAGACTAGTACCAGCTTTCTGCATCCTTGATGAGTGTTTCAAGGAACAACTTGAGCTTTTGCCAATCATTTTCAATACTTTTTAAGGCATAGGCATCATGAAAGGCTTGCAGATGTGTTTAAGGATTTGAGTTATATGCCCCCTCAAATCTGGCAATATTGTTCATGTTTAACCTCTTGATTCAACTATCTTTCACATGCCTAGTAGGAATTGTGATAGGCTCTACGATGTTGATCATATTTTGAGTGGTTAACAGAGGTTCATTTTCATGATCTTGATGAAATCTATGATCTCCTTTTCCATCCCTTCATTGATGGCAGTCTATGTGATTATCATTGTTGTCCTGATGCTTACGATTCTTTTCAGATTTTTAGAGGAAGTTGATCTGGATGAAGAGGATGAATAGGAAGGAGCATTGCTACCATGGTGGTGTCTACCATTGCCTCTCCATTTGTCATAACCATGATCCTTAGAGTAATCATTATTGTGCTTATCTAAGTTCTTGCTTTAACTCCCTTTGTTAGAGCTCCCATGACCATGGAACTCACTATTACTAGAACCTAAATTGTTGATTACTGATTTAGAATTTTGGTTTGGCTTCCCTTCACTAGACTCAAGAGGTGGAGAGTTTGCATATTGAGAACCCTTAGAAAGAGGTTCCTCATCATCCTTTTGATTTAGCAGGAACAAGGTGTTAGTGAACTATTTCTCCTTCATGGCATGGTCGTGCTTTTCTTTTTATTGATCTTGTTTGTGTTGTGTCTTAGTGGAACGGTAGTCTTGGAAGTCATGATCTTCCATAACATATTCTTCATGAATCTTCTCGATGCCTAACCTTGTGAGAGTTTGGAGCAGCATCTTGGGAATAGATTTGTTAAGTGGAAATACAACATTCCCCTCCATGTCTCACCACCACATTTGTTCATCCTGATGGAAGTGGTAAGTGAAATTGGGTACAAACTCATCAAGATGAGTATACACCACTTTGGATTCTTGTAGTACATTTGACTTAGAATTGTCTTGCCCATGAGATGAAGAAGACAAGTTTGTTAGAAATGGTTTGTGAGTGTGCTTGTAGTATAGTTTTGATTAATTGTTATGATTTAACTTTGTCAAGTTTGTTTTAATGATGTTGAGTAATTTTCACTAGTCTTAGATTGATAACACATGGTACTAGCTAAGATTCCCTAGTAGTGATTTCAATGATGAGTGGTGAGGTAACCCTATGCCCAACCATACGAATCACGAAGGCATTCACACACGATCCAGTTAAATTTTGTGGATTCCTAATGTTCTTGTACATAGAATTCAATTTAGAAGGTGAATTTAATCATGGAATGATTGTTGTCTTCCTAACTACATTTAATTAATTAATCACTTAATTAATAAAAAGCTCATCTTTATTACCACACACAATGCAGTGCTCAGGTGCAACAGTGCTCGAATAAAGATCTGTACACTCTTTGATTCCTGCTATAGGCACTTAGAAAATTATTCTATCTCTTATGAAAACAAACTACAAGAGTTCTGCTAGCAACTAAAAATCCAACTCCCCCATTAACATGGCTAGGGTATCATATTTTTAGACCTACTAGGGTGCCATGTCGATGTGTACATGTCAAGATGGGAAACCCTACGTTGATGGGATCCTATTGTTGGGATCGTGCTGACAACATCCCATTGATGCAATTGACCGAAGATGCTTCATCAATTGTGACTAAGAGAGATGTTGTACTACCACAAATTAAGATATTCTTTGATGTGGAGTAGTTCTTTGAGTACCTCCACTAGGTATCTCTTATGCATCTTCATGGGATAGTTTATCACTTGATGAGGTTTTTTTCTACAACTTGGAGGCCATTCTTAATACAAGGTTTCAAAACTTTGTGCTAGGCATAAAATTACTAATACAATCAAGAGAGTTACTAAAGTGCTTGCTATGCACATATGAGGACTTTGCAAATTCCTAACGACTGCACTTGCTTTGGGAGATCTAGTGAACAAGCCTCATCTAATTAATCTTTTGTATGGCTATGACTTGGTTCCATAATATGAAGAAACAAAACCTACAACTAAAGTTCACATTGGTAGCTCACACTCATATGATGAATTTTATGCCTAAAAATGACCATTATGATGAGCTAATAATAGCTATTTTGATTTTAATGTATTGCATGGATATTAAGAAATAGCTTCATGGTCCAAAGTATTTCTTTCAAAATTTGGTTAGTTGTGTGACTAAACATGGTTAATGAAGGCTAAAAATCAGACAAAGATGCTCCAAGAACTAACAAGAAGGAAAATTAATAGAAAAAATCCTTAAAAGATAAGGCTCAAAAGTTAAGAAAATGTCTCCTAAAAATAGTAGAGCTCTCTATTCTAGAGTAGAAATTCCCCTAAAGACATCCCATAGAAGATGTTCCATTTTTTTGTGAGATGTCTCTTCTAACTTGAGGCCAATCTGACGTAGACATCCCAACTTTGAAGAATATGTCTACACTAGTTGTTTGGTAGCTATTGCACAAATTCTGAGGAGTTTCTAGAAACTCCTAGGCTATAAGAAGATACCAAAATTTTTGGGAACTATGTAGGTACTATTTACACAAGATTAATCATTGTCTAATCTATATTATTATATTCTTGTTCTTCATTGTAACGTCATTTTCTGGGTGAAGTAGTTGTAAATTTAGTTATATTCTATCCTTGTGTCCTCTTTTTTTGTGTAGCCCTGTTGGGTTGATGTGCTTCTCATGAGAAGGCATCCACATTGAGCTTGTTGGAATCTTGTAGGATTGAGTGATTTTATAGCATCAAAACACTCTAGAGTAGAGCTCAATTTTGTAAAGGTTGTGGGATCCTTGAAACCACATTCTAAGATTTTTGGGATCTTTCATCATTGACTAGTTTCATAGTGACAAAACACTCCTGTGTGAAGCTCAGAGCTTGTATAGGATGTGGTTTCCTTCAAATCATATTTTATTGAGAAAAAAAATCTAGAGGTGTGCATGGATTCTACCCTCCAAGTGTGGACATATCCAACTTGGGAAACCACATAAAATTTGCTATTTTTGTGTGTCAAGTGCAATTTCAAATGAGAACTTATTCAACCCCCCTTCTAAGTGCTTGATCCTCAAGTGGTATCAAAGCTTAGTACTCTTACATTCAACTTCAACATTCAAGAGTGAACTATGGAGGGAACATCCTACATAAAGCCACCAATGTTCAATGGGTTCAATATTTCTTATTGGAAGACAAGGATTCAAGGCTTCTTCAAGTCAATGAAATTTGAGATATGGGAGTCCATCCTTGCTGGTTACACACTGCCTATTGATAGTGCATCAAAAGCCCTCAAGTCAAAGAGCAAGTGGATAGTAGAAGAAAGAGATAAGTTCATGTACGATTATAAAGCAAAGAATTAATTATATTGTACACTAAATAAGTTTGAATTTAATATAGTATCTAGATGTAGAATAGCTAAAGAAATTTGGAAAACATTAGAAGCTACCTATGAGGGCACATCCATAGTCAAACAATCAAAACTTTTGATATTGCAAAGTGAATACAACCAACTTAAAATGATGGAAGTTAAAAAGGATAAAAATTATTTTTCTAGGACAAATGATCTAGTTGTAGTAATTAGGGGTACATGCAGGAACTTGCCTAAAAGTGATTAAATCATTCAAATGATTAGAACACTGTAACCTAAATTTAGACCTAAGTTTACAACTATGGAAGAAATTAGAGATTTTTTCATCTTAAAATTTTAAGGGCTCCAAAGTGTTGTTATTGCTTATGAAATGAACCTCATAAGTGAAGGAGCCATAAAAGAAAAGTCCATTGCCTTGAAATCAGCATTAAAAGAAAAGGAACCAAGTGAACAAGAATTGAATAGTAAAGAAGAAATAGCTCTTCTATCAAGAAGCATTCAAAGGCTTCTAGCAAGAAAAGGAAGAAGTCTCAATCAACTAGGACCTAACTAATCCAAATCCAAAGGTAAGGATAGAGGTAAGAAGTTTTCAAATTCAAATTTTGATGCTTCTTTAATAGAATGTTGGTTATGTGGTGGAAGAGACCATGTGGCCTTTGAATTTCCTATCAATGGTTGGTTATAAAGAAAGGATAAAATTGATGTGGACATGAAACGGGCTAATTTCTACACAAGCTAGGATGATGAAAAGCAAAGTGAAGAAGATGTGGATGACACTTCAAAAGACTTACATCTCATCTGTATGGCTATGAGATAATGATATTAGCTTGTGAGGTGATGATCAAATGGAAAGTAAAGAAGGAATTAAAGAACAAGGATCAAGATATCTCTTTATTAAATATGAGAATTTTAAATCTCACAAAATAAATCTCAAACCTAGGGCTAAGAATAAAAAATCAACCATGCCTTATGAGTAGATTAAGGAAGAACATACAAATTCTAAACTTCTAAATGAAAGATTGGTCAAAAGAAAAGAATCACTTGGAATATTTCTTGGGCAAGGAATAAGTCCAAATGATAAAAGAGGGCTAGGTTTCCATCAACAAGAAAAAGCATTCCCACAAGATGTATCTAAACAAGAGGCCCCTTCAAAGATTGAGGTAACTATTAACACTCCATTTAATGAAAGAAAAACTTCAAGGTTTAATAACTTTAATTTTAAAACATGGTTAGGAGTTATTATTGTAATATATTTAGGCATAAAAAATGGATTTGTAATTTAAAGCATTATCATATGAACATGTGGACATATCATAAAAATCCTTGTTCTTGTCGAAATATATCTAGAAAGGAAAGTATGCAAAATAACAAGAAAATATTGACAATGAAACACCACAAAAATTTACATGTTATAGCTAACTTTCATGATGTAGCTTTCATCCTATAAAACCTGAGATAAAATTTTATTGTAAATGTGAAGATTGTAATCCATAGGGAATAATCTCACATATTCCATACTTTTGGGGCTAAAAAATGCCTTATCGGTGGTGAAAGTCCCATTTCCCAAGTGAACAAAGTTACCTAGGGTCTATATTTGGGCTTGGGAAGGTCAAAATTACCTTTTGGAATGTCAAAAATGGTAGTTTTATGGGTTTTATGGAGGGCATACATTTTTCTACGCTGGAAACATTTGCAAGGGACAAATCTCACCTACCCCCAGCATGGAGGGGTGGAGGTTTCACCATTAGCTTGGAAACTTTTCTCCCAATGTCGAGACTAGATGCACAACTTGGAAACTTTTTTCCCTCAGTGTGGAAGTTTCCCCCTAGCATGGAGGATCCACCCCAGCATGGAAATTGCATGCCCCTAGCATGGCAGCCACAAAAGCCAGATTTCAATACTCAATGCATTCCAACATTGACCAACCACTTCAATAAGGATGGAAGAAGGCTCAGCATGGAAGACCTATCTTTAATGTAGAAGGTGTACCCCTATTACTATTTATAGTATATACAATGGCCATGGGGGAATGGCACTTACTATATATGGTGAACCCCTAAATTTGGGCACCCATCTCACTTGTAAGAGGTAAAAATTTGTAGCAAAATTACAGCCAATTTATAGTCATTTTTCTGTCAAATTATAGCCATTTTGCAATATCATTCATTCCTAAAACCTATAAAAACCAGCCTCAAACACCATTTACAAGTTCCACTTTTTGGCACTAAAAAACATTGAGCATACATATGTTTTTCAAGTAATAGTTACACACTCTGACACATCCAAGAGCACTTGAAAACCTTTCCATAAACATTGTTCCTTGGGTATTCCCAACATGGAACCCCTATGGCCTTATGGCTCTATAACCTCGTTTGGGATTTGTGAGTTTTCAAGCTCCAAGCTACACTCCTAGGATTTCCAACCCCCAACGTAATGCACTTGGAAAGCTTGCATTCTTCACACTTCTCAATTCCTAGTAATGACCAACATTGCAGATCTAGAGTAGCAGTAAAGGAAGTTCAATAGCATCAGGAGTAGCAAGACGTCTGGATTGTGGAGCTGAATACATTGGATTCAATGTGTCTTGAACCCCTACTCAAGTGAACCCCTTTGTTGCCCTCTCAAACACACTTTGTACACAATCTCTTAACTCTCCTCTATTTTATTATTTGTAAAATAAAGTTTATAGTTTTGGTTTATGTTCAAATTAAATTTGTCATTTATTCTTAGTGCATTTATATTACTTCAATTTGTAATCATACTATTTATCTCATTTTACATTTCATAAGTCATTAAGTGATTTGCCAAACAATTCAGGGCATCTTGAATCCCATTTTTTTGGATGCACTAGGGATTCAAGGTAAAGGTTGCTACACTGAGACTTTTGATCTTCCAGTGATCAATTTGTCTAGTCACAATAGTTTTCTTGGCACTAAAAGGAGGACCACTGCTTGATTTCTGTGACCAAATCTATCTTCCCCATAGAAAATGTTACAAGTTAAAAGCCTTTTCATGATTTTTTTTAGCTAAAACCTTTAAAAATAAATGCTATCCTTTCTTCCTTATGATCAAAATTGTATCATGGAAGTTGCAAGTGGTTGGATGGTGACTTTTCATAGTAATTATTTTGAAATTTTCAACCTAAAGATAGCATTGAAACCTTTCTCTTTTTTTCTTTTTGCTACTAATTTTTTCTAGTTTTCAAAGTCGGTGATGCAACCCTTCTAGAAACCATCAAACTTTCGAAAGTTAGCTTCCCCCCATCTTTCCTTACTAAGAAAATATGTAGCCTATCAAAAACAATGTAAGTGGAAAAACACCAACTTTCCACTTTGGTTTTCAGCCTTTCTCCCTCACTAAGGTTGGATTAGAAGGCATGAGATTTCCATCATCTCACCTCCTTCTTTCCCCCACCCTACTATACCTAGCATAGAGACTATTGGAAGGCTAGCATGGGTAAGGCTTAGTACCAACTTTTCCAACTTTCTATTTTTGGTAATGGGGTAAACCCAGCTAACGCCCCACTTACTAATTATAGAAAGTGCTTCATTTTCAGCCATTTTTTTTCTTTGACCACTTTTCAATTTTACTTATTGGAATTTACTTCTATTTTTACCTTTTATAGCCTACCTTAAGCCATTTTTAGTAATATAGTCATGTCTCTCCCACTATCGACCGAGTTACCTTATAACTACACCGACAGTGGGTCAACTCAATAACACATGAGGGTTTATGATCCCAAAGATCCTACCATAGTGGAATGTAGGTGTAGGTAACCTCCTAGACTTATAAGAGAAAGCCTTGGTTTTGTGGTAATAAATGAAGAACATTATAACTTCACTTATGTCAAGATCCAAGCTGGCATGCTAATCCCACAAGTGGAAGTAGAGGCCAAGAGGGAATTCAAACTCATCCATCACAATGGAAAGGAGTATATTCCCTTCCCCTATGATCAAATGTCCCTCAATGACATCTATGCTAGCATCCTAGCCCTTCTCATTGAGGTTGATAAAAATAACCCAAAGGGTACATCCAAGGGGCAACTAGAGGAGGATGGTGAATTTGGGATGAAGTCTAAACTTGAAAACCTTGGGGAACTTTTTCAAAAATGGACCTCAAAGGCCATGGTGCCCACCTCTACCTCATTTGCCTCTTCCTCTGGACACAACCCACTACCTTATTTCCCATTATACCCTACCATGTTTGGACCTATGCCAACCATTACTAAACATCAAGAATAATTAGTATCACAGCCAACCATATTTCACTTCTCCATGCTCCTTGCTATCCAACCTAGGTAAGTTCAACTAACAATAGTAGCTACTACCCATGGACCAGCCATGTGGAATCCACCATGGAAGTGTAAGCAACTCAAGGATCACACCTCCCCTTTATCCTATTTATGCCTTAGGTATTGGGACAAACATCCTTCTCCTTATTTGGCCCACAAGCTACAACCATAGCGTAATCATTTCCTTCTATCCTTCAACCCATAGTGAGGTCACAAGCCTCAAAAAAACTATCATAATCATATGTGCAAGTGCTATAGAAAATTGGACTACCACAAGGCCTAGATTGAGTCTTCTATATGATCTAGGACCTCACAAAGGAGATAAATAGGCTTAAAGCCTCTACTTCCTGAAGTGTCAAGATTATGGACTTCTACCACAATGATTCCATTAGTCCTATGGTCCTACCCTGAAGTGTCCCTATTTTCCAATTTATCAAATACAATGAATAAGTTAACCCTAATGATCATCTTATAACCTTCAGATCCAAATTCTTATTCTTATAGCCATGGCCTCATACCAGCATGAGGATTTTCCCTATGTTCTTGATTGGGAAAGCACTTGATTGGTACCCTACACTACCTAGAGGATCCATATCCTCTGTAGAGGACTTCATAGCCTAGTATATCAACCACTTTAAGTATAAATTAAAGCCCAATACCATGCTTGACCAACTCATGAAGGTCAAGCAAGGATCCTCAGAACTTGTGCAAAAATTCATTCAATGGTGGAATGGACTATTGAATGAAATACCAGAATCCATAGTTGAGGCCCACCTTTTATGCATATTCAACGGTATGGTAAATGACTTTATCAAGTTCAAGCTTTTCTACCTTGACTAGTGGTTTCTTAGCAAGGGGTTTTCAAAAAACAAGAATATAGAGGATGTTGTGAAGGCTAGTTATGATCTAGCCTATGTAGCATATAAAAATTAACATACATAAAGAGAAAAAGAGAAAAAAAAATATGACCATAGCAATTTTAACCAAAGAAGCAAAGACCACAAACTAGGGACCAAGGGCCAACCCACCCAAGGGCCTCACTAATAATCATGATAACCAAGCATCAACCTCTGAGGCCATTGCATTGACAACAACCAAACCCAACTTCAAAAGGAAGGACAAGTCTAAGTATACTACCTTACCTCTAAAGCCATCTAAGTTATTAGACCATCTACTAAAGAATGGATGTATTCAATACAAATAGATATCTGAAGCTTCTAAAAAGAAGCATGATAGGCTCCATGAAATAGTCAAAGACCCCACTAGAGCAACAAAAGATGATCCAAAATTACCTAAGTACTTCAAGTTAGACCACTATCATTATCATCAATTGCCTATTCATGACACAGAATTCTTCCTCATACTAAAGGATGACATGCAAAGGATGATAGATAAGGGGGAGCTAGTCCTAAATGCTTCTAACCCAATCCAACCACAAAGTTAGTTGATGCAATTTTACAAAGATATGTTGAATGCTAATGACAATGCTTACATTATTTTAGCATTCAACATTGATGATGATCAGAGATCCTCAAAAGAACCATTCATGATTCAAGTATCCCCTTATAATGAAAGGGCTTATTTAGCTTCCATCAACTTAAGATCACCCTTTGTCATACGAGTATCATCACAAGTGCCTTTGAGGGATGATTTTGTCATCAAGGTGTCCCTACCTAACACAACTCAACTAGTCATAGCTCAACCAACTATACAATGACCTCTTGTAGTGGCCAATGCTATTGCCTCTTCCTCACAACCAATAGTTGAGAACCAGAAGACCTCAAGTAAGCAAAGCAAGAAGCATAAGAAAATGCCCAATAACAAGGGTGACAAAAAGAAAAAGGCATAAAAGAAAGTAGGTCCACTAAAGCCCACTCCCATATTGACTCTGCCCATGACCTCCTTTTCTTGGTCCTCTTCAACTAACAAGCCATAGTAGGATCCTAAAGCCCATAACCAGAAGAATGAGAAAAAGCCTCAACAATCACAACCTAAAGATGAAGTTTGCATTTTGGGATGCATGAAGGAAGTAAAGCACAAATAGGGATGAAAAGCCCATGGGCAATGATAAAAAATTTCTCAGTGTGATGGACCAAGTTAGGCAATTCCTCAATTAGAAGAATACAACTCTAAGATTGTATGACTTGATCATGACTTCCACCACACATTGTGAGGCACTAGTCAAAATGTTGAATTTCATCTTCGTTAGTGAGGACATCCTCATTAACAAGGAATCCATCCATGTAGTGATGGTTCCTCCCTTAGAAAGGGAGGGGAAGTTAACACCCCTAGTATTTTTCAATAGGAAAATCATGGTTAATCCCCAAAATTACAAAGTAACTAGAGCTCCTCTATTCATAACCATATGTGTAGGGCAGTTTAAAGTGTATTGGGTACATGTTGATGATGGAGCTACAACTAACATCATCCCATGCATCATTGCTGAATGTTTGGATCTAACTAAGCAAATTAGCTTTTCTCAAGTCTTTTAACATATCTAAGGTTGTGCTCAAGAGGTTCATCTCTTTAGATTTTATGGCAGGGAAGAAATTCCCCATAACCACTAATTTCTTGGTGGTGGTGGAGACACTAGCATTCAACCTTACCCTGGGAAGATCATGGTGGAATCAATTACGGGTTGTGTCCATACCCATCCATTAAGAAATTCACCTTGCTTACAAGGGAGGTGAAATCATCATCATGGCGATAGTGTGGTTTCCCTTGCTATTAACAATGTGAACATAGAGTAGTGGTTTGAAGTGGAGCTTTAAGAAGAAGCTTCCAGTCACAAAGTGCATTAACCCAAAAGAGAGCAACAATCCAATGATAACAACAATAAGCAATAGGATGCACTATAAGATGAACTCCCTTTCAACATCATTAGTGAAGGTGATGGTGAATATAAGCTTGTGTAGAGTAGGCCTTACTCATTCCCGAATCTTTCAAAGATTAGGAAAAATCTACACAAGTGAAGTGCACTGTAACCTTTCTATCCCATGTCCTTATAACCAAATGCATTGATAGCCATGTAGCCTAATTTTTTATAATTTTTTACATACTTTGTTTTACTATTTATGTATGTAGCCTAAGTTTCTACTTTTATTTGCATTTTTATTTAGTACAACCTTTCTTTTTCTTTACTTTTACTCATGTTATAGACATCAAAAAAAGCCTTAAAAAATTTAAAATGTAAAATCATAAAAAATATAAGATTTTTTTCAACATGGCCTACTATGGTCTTAAATAGGCATCATAGCCCTCTATGGCCTTGAACTAGCATCATGGCCCACTATGACCTTAAACTAGCATCATAGTCCACTAAGACTTTAAACTAGTAACATAGCCTACCATGGCCTAAAACTAGCAAAGTAACTACAACATAACATGACCTATCATGGACTTAAACTAGCAAAACAATACAACGTATGCCTGCCATGGCCTAAAACTGGCAAATGCCTCTTTTATTATAATTTTTTCCTTTAGCCTATTATCACATCCATTAGCCATCTAATTCTATAATCAAAATTGTCAATATAGCCAGTCACAACATTTATAACATTTATAATATTTACTAGAATAACATATATAGCCAAAATAAAACCAAAAATTTAAATTTCAAGTATCCATAACATACATAGCCATGGCCACACTATGTGGCAAAAATGTCAAAAAATAATAATAACCATCTATGACATAGTCTTGGCTAACAATAGCCATTAACATGAAAATAAAAGTAACATAGCCAAAAAACTAAAAATGGATAAATGAAGGATGATAAAAGGCATTCGAAGGAGAAAGTGAGGGATCATCTACACTCTTATTACTAGGACCGCCAATGTCTCTTGAGGCCTAAAATACAAAAACACATTGCCAATTAGTAACCAATAGCAGAAATCATAACATAAAATAAAAACTAAAACATAAAATGCATCTAACCTATGGGGATTATGGCTCCATAACTTCCAAGGTAGATATGAAAGGCCTTCCTCCAAGTGATGGAGGAGCTAGTCCTCCTTCATTATTGATACAACTAACATTTTTAAGATCAACATTAGAAAGGATGCCACTCCTATCTACCATGGTCCAAGTAGATGCTCCTAGGCCATATCAATCATAGAAGTCTTGCTTGCACTAGTACTGACCTAAAGAGTAGGAGATTACTCCACCATGAGAGTACTCTCAAATAGTTGATAAGCACTCTCCATCTATATCCCTTGGATGAATAGCTATCTCTTATACCATTCAACCAAGTCCTCCTTGAGCCACTTGAGACAAGTCCCATGATCTACCTTATATTATCACTTGTGCACATTGTTTTTCTACCCCACTCTAGGATCCAAGCATAGTGATCTTTTCAATCCTTCACCTTCTTGGAGGTGAGGTCCGTTTGCATTTGGTGTTTTGCCATCTCTCATAAAACCATTGCTTTGTCCTGAATGGTATGCTAGTAGCAAGCCCACATGATTTCCTTGGTCTACAATTCCCTTGAGCTAGCCACTTGGGCTTTCACAATGGCCTTGTGGTCTTGGAGATCTTTAATCACCTCTTCCTGCCATTAAGTCTTCTCCCATAAGGTCACAACTTCCTCCCATAAGGATTCATTGGACCTCTCTAGCTCCCATGAAGTTTTTGTGCATGATATTACTAGATCAATAGCAGTCTCATACAATTTCAAGGATATAGTAGATACGTTAGAGGGAAGCTTATGTAAGGATTTAATCTCATGTCTCCATTGGGGTGCATAACAAAAAATATGACCATAAAGATAATGCAATCATAACACAAACATAGTCTATAACATAGCCAAATGAGCATAGAAAATAGAGTACTTACCTATCTTTGGTGTAACTTGTTGATGATGTCCTTAGCCATCCCATGCATGAATCCCACCTTATCTAGAGTCTCTATCCATGGTTTCACATGAAACTTAGGGATAGGGGCTTACACTAGTGGCTTAGAAACTACTATAGGCATAACAATCATCAAATGGTTAAGGTGAAAATCAAAATTAAACAATAAGATATATCAAAAGCATTAAGGCATGGGCATACCAAGCTCCTCCTTTGCTTGTTGTATAGTGATGATGGGGGGATGTACCTAGTACCACCTCATCAAAAAAATCATCTAGATCATATATGTCTACCTTAGGTTTCTTTAGGAGCACTTCTTCCACATGCCTTTATTATTCTTTTGCAATAACTTTGGCTACCATGATGTGATGCTTGTCTACAACCATAGCACATAGAAAACCAAGTAATACATGCAACCATAACATAGCCATGAACTTTAAAAGAGCTAAACATAGATAAATCATACCTATGACTACTTGCTATGATGGCTTAAGCTTAATCATAAGCTTCTTTGGGGTGGGTTGGTCTGATGCTAGTGGTGCTTCCTCCATGGGCCTCTTAAGTTTATCTCTAGCTACCACTTTGGCCTCCCTACATAATTGTTTGGCCTCCAAGATGCTTGCTAGAAATGTGAGAGGCTCTTAGTAATTCATGCTATTAGGGGACTTGCACTGCCTACCATCAAGATCCTTTGTGATAAATGTGCTTTATTCATTGGATAAATGTGCTTTATCCAAGGCTTACAAAGTTGACTTGGATATTGGGAAATCTATCATCCATTTCCTATACACCACTAGAAACTTTGCAAACATCTTTAAATAACTTGCAAAAAATGTAAATTTCATGTGAATTATTGTAGAGGTATTCACGTAGAGTCTAAGGATATCCTCCTGAAGCCTAATAGCCAAAGAAACTATCCAGTTGAACCTAGTGCCATCCATTAGGACCTTCTTAAAGGTCCATACCTATGTAATGTCAATCATCTTCTTTTGCGATAATAGTTTGGGAAATGCATGACACCTAAACAAAGGATATGATTCCTTTCCATCAGGGTTTGTAGAGCCATCCATGGAAATTTTGGAGTGGCCCATGTTGAGACTGAGCTACTTCAAAACTTCCTTATCATGGCTTGATTCCTTCACTACCTTTGTGGGCATCTTTTCCCCATTAGTAGGGACATCAAAAAAGTTGCAAAATAGGTCCTCATCAATGTTCATGTTAACCTTCATGCCCCAAATGGTGGTGCTAAATTGACCAACCTCCTCATCAAAGGAGTCAATGACATGAAGCATATCCATAGCTGGGATGGAAAGGATAGGTTCCATAAATACATCAAGCAAATCCACATGTTTAATGTTTGCTTGAATGTACCCAAGCACCTATCCCCTCAACCATTCCCATGCTAGTATCACCTTACCAAACTTCAACATAAGCGTATCCTCATGACATACTTCTAAAAGTGGAATGGTGACATTAGTAGAGGTGGAAGGTCCTGAAAAGCAAAAAAAAAAAAAAAAAAAAACATTTGACATCAACATAGGCATGTCTAATAACTAGTTGAAGTAATAGAATACTTAGAGTTTTAATAAACATAAAACATTAGAAGCTATCTATCACCTTTATGTTTACCTTTATTCTTCTTCTTCAGTGTGGTTTGAGCAAAGGTCCCAACTACAAGGGTCTGATCCATGGAGTTATTAGAATCTACTCACAATTGTTTATCATCCCATAATCGTTACACTTTCCTCTTAATTATTGATACACAATAGTTCTAATTTGGGAGCCCTTGGTGAATTAGTCTAGTTTGAGCCACTACCAAGGTTTGATCATTAATCATCAAGCCTTAATCATTGACATCATACCTATAAGAAGTTCATAAAACCAATAGAGTTAGGAAAAGTAGTTTAGCCAATAAAGCCATAGAAACACTATAACAACTATGCTTACCCTTGTATATGATACATGGTGTTAGGTGAGCTTTGGAACAATGTGTGGACCTTATTTACCATCATCAAAGTATTGTTAAAAATATAATGACTAAACTCTGGCATTATCCAGATCTTCATAAGGTAACATGGGCTAATCACATTTCCAATTCCCCCTGATGTATTAGGAGGTGGATTATTAGTAATGAACCTAGCAATTAGGCTAGATGATCAAGGTAATAGGATCTCCACTTTAGCCCCAGCCAAATCCATAGACAAGTGTGACCACAGCATCACACTAAAGTTCTATAGAATGTAGACAAAAAATACCCTTGCCCAGGATAAAACCATAGTGAAACCTTTTCCAAAGGCATGTCAGGGAACAAGGTGTTGGCCTTGCAATGTCTAATATAACATAAAATGCCCACTAACTCCATAATGATGAGGATGGGCTTCAAGTAGATGATACATGAAGTAAAGTAAAAAATTATGACTAGTTAGAATTTCATAACAAGTTTGGAAAAACATCCTAGTTAGGGGTGAAATTAGCCCCTATAAAAAGCTCTAAGGTGTTTATTCAAATTTTCTTAAGAAATTCCACAAAAATCATTATTACAACCTTTCGTAGCCTTTTACTTCATAACCAAGATATTATAGCCAAGAATCCATAACCAAAATCAAGCCTTAATTCAAACCATGCATAAGCATAGGAGAGAAAAAGCATTAAAACTTAGAAGAAAATATAGCCATAGAAAAAACCTTGCTAAAAATAGTAAAATTCTTTACTTTTCTTTAAAAAATTTAAAACATAGGTTTTACATATTGATAAGAAAAACTACACATATCACTCACATCCATCCCAAAAGAGGTAAAGTAATACAACCAAGGTTTAACCTTATTCACATAGTTTAGCCAAAAAATTCATTAAAAATTCATATGAGCTACAATTTTAGTGATTCCAACATGGAAGGAATCCTAAAATCACAAGCTTCATAGCCATGACCATTAAAACTAGAGATATATAACCATTTTCACATGAAACATAGACAAATCCCCCACATTGCTTGGATTCCATGGTAGGCTCAACAATGGGAATGGTTGGAAATTGAATAGGATGGAGGTTCAATGCTAGCTACAAGGAAGATTGGCAGCTTCCACACTGAGAATTGATGTTGTTTGCTCAAAAAAATCTCTACATGAGCTCTCTAGCATTGTTCTATATATGTGGAATGGTAATTGTGATTAAAACTTTTGACATTTGGCATTAAAAACTCAAACAAAACCTAAACGCTCACCTCGAAATCCTAGTTTCCCGTTTAGTGAATTATAACTCCAAGTTCACTAAAGTGCAAGGGGGAAAAATCTATTCCACACTAAAATTGCTAGGAAATATCTTCACTTTTCAAATTTTCAAACTTTTAGGTTGTTAACCCAACTATACATCCTCACTCTTAGCCTAAAAATTGCATCAACACTGGGTTTTAATCCCTTAAACACTTTAAAAATAAACCAAGCCTTAACTCCTTCAGGCTAGCCTACTCACGCTTGGCTTGACTTACCCATACTAAGCCTAGTTACTCATGTTGTTAGCTTGCTCATGTTATCAGCTTACTCATGCTTGAGCCAGTTTGCACATGCTCAATTTACACATGTCCAGCTTACTCACACTCTAGCTTGCTCACACTTTGATAACTCACGTTGGGTTGTAACTCACGCTCTACTTGCTACAATAACCTTACGCTACTACAGTGTTTTGCGGTTGCTACAATACTCACGTTGGGTTCTAACTCACGCTTATGCTGTGTACACATGTTTCCATACTCACGCTCCACTTGCTACAGTAACCTTATGCTGCTATAGTGTTTTGTAGTTGCTATAGTACTCATGCTGCTACAGTACCACTGCAGTGTTTTTTCAACAAAAACACACAAAACGCATCCATTTCAAAGTCGAATTCACCGCAATTCATACCTAACTTCAAGCTGGTCTAAGTACTGACTACCACCAACATGGTTCACCTTGTCCAATACATATAACACAATGATTCCAAGATGACTTTCTCTTACTCGAGATTTCCATCCAAGTACGAATATGAGTTCATGGCCCTACTTGAACCCGACTGCCCTTGGGGCCTTGCCTCCTCACAACAATCACAACACTTGGAGCACATGCCCAAGGCATTCGCTTCATAATCTACACACACTGGGGCCTAGCCCCAAATAATCCAAACACCTTTTACATACAACGGGGCCCAACCCCAAGCAACATAAGTACCTTATGCCTACACTGGGGTCATGCCCTAACTTCCCCAACCTTAATCCAACATTTACGCAGGTGCCACATGTGTCATGCCTATTTCACCAATGCCTTAGGCAACTGCTCATCATCTGTCTAGGATGATGTTAAACTATCCATGGCCCGGTATGGCCTTAAACTACCAACACATGTTCGGTATGATGTTAAACTACCAACAACTATTTGCCATGACATTAAACTCACAAAGCTGACAAACAGTGATCCAACCCTTCATCGCACAACCTACGTGAGTCTAGTCAACACAACTGGCTGGTGAATCTACGAGTTGGGAACAAGTGTCCCAACTCATCCAAACTCTAATAGAGGAAATCAACCAGCTTAAGGCTGCCTCCTCAGACACACCCAAGGTGGTGGACTTTTACTATGATGATTTGATCTGTCCTACTGTCCCACCCCTTATAATACCCATGGGCTATTCATTGCCACATCTAACAAAATACAATGGTCATAGTGACCCCAATGAACATATCATCACATTCTGCATAGAAGCCATCATGTTGCACTCCTAGCCACATGCCATTGTACGCCTCTTTCCCCTGTTGCTCACTGGCAAAGCTCTAGACTAGTACCACACCCTACCCCGAGCTTCCATCACATCCCTCAAGGACCTCATACACTAGTTTATGACACACTTCAAATATAACATCAGACTTGAAGTGACAATCAACAAGCTCCTCCACGTCAGACAAGGACCCCTGGAGCCCATACTACCCTTCCTCCAGTGATGGAGTGCCACAGCCAATGAAATTCATGAGCCGATCGCAGAGACACATCTCTTGGCAATCTTCAAGGGTGCAGTCAATGACTTCATCAAGTCCAAACTACTCTACCAAGCCCCAAAATCTCTTACCCAGGCCTTTGACCAAGCAAGGGGCATTGAAGAGGCAACAAGAGCAAGGAATGACCCAGCTTATGTGGCCTACAGAAACCAACATGCTCGCAAGAAAAACACAATAGTAGAAATGGTGGCTGCAAGCACAAAAGCAACCAATTGGGGCCCAATAGCTAAGCAAAAAAAAGCCTCAGCTAATAGAATCGCCAACTTTGGCATCAACTCACCTACATTGGCAAGGGCCACCAGAAGTCCAACTTTTAGTGCAATGACCACTGAAAGTATACACTGCTACCAATGCAACCCTTTGAACTACCGGAGCAACTCTTGAAAGCCAGGAAAATCCAACACAAACATGTGTCGGTGATTACCTACCAAAAACATGATACGTATTGTCAACTACTAAGGAACTCCACATTAGCAGTACCAAATGAGCCGTTGGTCCCACAACATTTTAAATTGGACCAATACTGTCATTACCATCAATTGGCTGGTCATAGTATAGACAACTGTCATGCTTTGCAAGATGACCTGCAGAGAATGATAGAACAAGGCTAATTGGTGATCAACATGGCGAGTCAATCCAACACAAACAATGCCTCCTATGTCATAAAATCAATTAGCATAGGTGGCAAGCCCAAACCTGTGCAACAACCTTTTGTGATCCATGTGCCTCCTAACAAGGCAAAGATCCTCGTAGCCTCCACAAGCAAGAGGCCTCCTTTTATTTTCAAAGTGCCACCTCAGGCACCCACAACACCCTTTTTGGTCAAGGTTCCACAGCAATCGTCCACTAAGACATTAAACTGGCATGACGTAGCAACAAAAACCACTAAGCAACCTTTCATCATCAAGGTGCCACAATGAGTTAGTTACACAAAAGCTTCTAAAACAACTCCTAAGTCACATTTAGCATAAGGATGTCACAATGTGGTGGCCACTCACCTACCCGAAGCCCAATAATGGGCAACATCTCGATCCCTCCTCCAAAGGTTGATCCCACTAGCAACCTAGGTAGGTGCACCAAATGGCAATGCAAGAGGATAAATGAGCACCTCGCAACTCCCATGGCCGAAGCAAAGGTCACAACCAGTAAAAAACAACTGAACACTAGGACCCCTACCCCTAAGTAGCCCAAGCAAACCAAGCCCAAGTCCCCTTCTCGAGAGATCTATCTTTCAAGCCACATGGAGGAAGTCAAGGCCAACACAACGGCTAATGACAAGGACTTTATAGCTGCACTATCCCAGGTGAAGGAAATGCTCAAGAAAAAGAACATGACATTGAGCATGTACAACCTGGTCATGACCTCATCTACTCATTGCCAAGCATTGGCCTAGATCTTGGCCTTCATTCCTATTGTGGAGGATATCCCTGCAGATGAGGCATCCATTTATGCAACGATGTTCCCTCCTACATCACAAGAATTGAGTTCAACATCCCTAGTGTTCCATGACAATGCAGTCAAATTTAACCCCAAATAAGGGGAGGTCACTACAGCCCCACTATCCATTAGCATTCATATTGGGCAGTGTACCATCCGCAAAGTGCACATAGATGATGGTGCAGCAACAAACGTAGTCTTGTACTCCATCATCAACAAGCTAGGCTTAGCAAATGAAATCAAGCCAACCAAAACCACGTGTCTAAAATCCTTCAACGGATCACATGTCATAGTCAGGGGTACAATCAACTTAGCCTTTGTGGTAGGAGAGAAATTCTCCACTAGTGCAGATTTCACTATCATAGAGGAGATGGCAAGTTTTAACATGATTCTAGGTAGGCCTTGGCTAGCCCAACTAAGGGCCATCTCCTCTCCCATCCACCAAGAAATCCACCTTCCATACAAAGGTGGTCAAGTTATCATCCATGGTGATAACGTTTCCTCTTCAACTATCCACGACATAGACATAGTGCAAGTTTTGGAAGAAGAGTTTCTTGGTGGTACACCTATGGTAACCAACACAACGCCTAAGGCTAACACACCTGAATGAGTGGTTGAAGCCAACAGCTCCCCAAAGGATCCTAAGCCTTGCATGCTCCCTAATCCATGCTTGGTTAGGAAGAAACTACATGACCAATACTTTCCCTTGGCCAAAAGTGTGGGTGCCTACCTACCCTTTGCCTCCACTTGCCATGCATTTTAACTTTTGTTTACATTGCACTAGTGTATGCGTTTACATTTTGGCTACTCACTTAGATCATGCATTTCACTTTGTTTACACATTCGTCAACTTAGTTTATACATTGTTTAAAAAACATAAAACTACAAAAACACATAGCTTGGAACGGCCTAAAACTACCACTTTTTGCATTGCTTTTCTTTTTACGATAGGTGTTGCTTGATGTTGTTTTCTTTCTAGTTGATTTTTTCAAGATCTTATAGATACATAGCATGACCATGCATGCAGCATCACACCTTACACAAGCAAGGTAAGCACCAATCTACTATGACTATAAACTAGCACAGACAGTCCGCTATGACTATAAACTGGCACAGATAGTCCACTATGACTATAAACTAGTACAGAGTATCCTGGAGTCATGATAGTAAACTGACACCATAGAGCTCCATCTGCTATGACACTAAACTACCATATTTGTCTTCCATCACATAAAACTAGCATCCAGAGTCCACTAAGACTATAAACTGGTTTGCCTCTTCACAGTCCGCTACGACTATAAACTAGCACTGCACGGTTTGCTATGACACTAAACTGGCACTGTCCAAAGGGTTATGACATGAAACTAACCCACAATAGTTTGCTAAGACTATAAACTAGTGACATCATCAACGACTAGGCAATAATTAAAAAGGATCTATTACTGTAATTGGTTGTATCTATTCCACAAAAACTTGTTGCATACTATGTCTCATGGACCTAGATGAAGCTGATGTTGTTCTATCTGCTTTGAAATCAAACATGGTGGCTCCATCTCCTTCATTGTTTTCAAGTTCAAAGTACTTAGTTAACTAATTCATTTTTGGTTTTCTTGTCTTCTTGGAGTTGTGTTTGTAGGATGACACGCCTGAGGCATTCGTGCACAGATGCAGTTCATAATGATGACAAGGTATCACATTCTTCCTACTGCCCGCAACTAGGTTAATCAACCCATTCATAAGTACATTTCTGACTCCTGTTACATTCCCTATTCCCCATCATGTTCCCATTATCCTATTCAATTATACCCCCTTGATACATTCTACTCGTCCCAAAACTCTTGATACACTATTGCACGTTGTGATTCTCTAAGTAGTTGCAACGTAAAACATGGTGCATGGTACATGATACAAATGCAAACGCATGAGCACGAGTATAGCATTGAAAGAAAGCTCTTCCAAAAAGAATAAAAACAAAAAATAACAAAAACAAAAAGAAAAGAAAACAAACAAAAAAGAAAAAGAACAAAAAGGTCAAAGAGAAAAATGCACGAAAAAGGTCTTCATGACCCCGTGGACATCATAGATCAAAGATCATTAGCTCTTCTCATAAAAGCTCCAAGTGAGAAGGTAATCATCTTAGAAAGATAGCTACACTCATGTCTTAAAAAATCATGTTGCACATCATCATGTGGCTTTGGCTATTTACAATGGGTTCCCGTAACCACTTTATAAGAATCTTGTTTCTCCAAAGAACGCATCTCCTATATCTTGGTTCCGAGTCTGCTAAACACTAGCTACTGACAAGGACCAAAAATATGGCTCGTTTACATGAGAGCATTTCTCTCCCACAATTTCAAGAACAATTACAACCCTTGATTAACTCCTGATTTTCCCTTGGGTTACAATAAATACCCTTGCATCTTGAAACTTCATTTCCTCAATCCCATGTACTTTTGAACATGGTGAAATCACATGTAGCCAGG
Organism: Gnetum montanum; assembly: GCA_015680685.1. NCBI lineage: Eukaryota > Viridiplantae > Streptophyta > Gnetopsida > Gnetales > Gnetaceae > Gnetum > Gnetum montanum. The sequence continues at coordinate 1,378,242 of MNCI01001825.1, forward strand.
GATTGATGGATAATGCTTGGTGCTTGGTTGGATATGGTGTTTTGTACTTCTTCGTCAATGCCTCTTAGGTGGATTCCTCCAGATGTCAACAAAGAAGGGCCAATGAAACACCACTAATTTTGGCCTAACACTTTGAAATAAGAACAACTCAGAGCCTCTTGAGGTTTTGAGAGGCAAAAATTTGACTAAGGAAGGGCACTCATGCTAGCTTATCTTGGGCACTCAAGCTAGCTTGTCCTGGGCACTCATGCTGGCTTGTCCTAGGAACTCATGTTGTGGTCACACTGGTAGCTTGAGTCCAGCGTGAGCTACCAAAAGTGGTTTAAAACAAGGCACATTCAAGCTCAATTTTGACCTACAGATTACTCTCAAGGTCAACCACAGTCAGATAATTACTGTACTTAAGAAATAGGCTTCAAAAATCAAAATTTGGTGTGAAATATGTTGTTTCTACCTCACTCACACTGAGGTCACGCTGACAACGTGAGTGTAGCATGACTGTAGCATGAGTACTAGTCACACCTAGTCAAGAGCATGCCAAACACATGCTAAAGACATGCCAAGACAAAATCAACTCACACTCGAAGCTCTGGTGAAATATAAATGCCTCAAATAGCCACAAAACCACTCAAGTCAACATCCTGCAGCAATCAACCCATGGATCAAGCAAGCCGCAGCCAATTTCTCTTATTATACACTATAATTTTTGTAAATTTTCATCATCTATGAGCTTGTCAAGCTCTTACACTCCAAATTGTATCTGCTTCCATGGGCCTAAGCTAGCTTGCATAAGCCAATACACGTAAGATACAATGCATCCGGTCAAGAACATAGCCTGCCTATGCACGTCCAATCAACACGTAGCTATCCATCTAACACCTATTACATTATCCATTTTTCCTCTTATTTATCATCCATTGATCCATCTATGAGGTCCATACCCAAGCCTAGCCAAACCTTATAAATACCTCATCCATTCACATAAATGGGATTGGCAATTTTGAAGGTTGCCAACTTAGGAAACACTGATTGGCAACTTTTGGACACTCGAGCACACCTGACTCCTAGCACCCAAGCACTTGCAAGCATATCACGTCAGGGCTTAGCACTTGACTTGCCATCCACACACACAACTATGCATTAACCGGTGCACATTCATTCTAAGAAATACAATATAATTCATTTTTGCCTTTCGTTATATTTTTTACTTTTTTTAAATTTAGTTTACGTTTTGTTTACAATACCAATTCTGTATATGCTCTATTTCCATTTCATGCGTTACTGTTTACATTATGAACATCAGTTACAATAATCCCAGTGCAAGCCATAGCTTATGTTTAGGGAAGTCCTTGGTTGATTTGTGTGCCGATCATCCAAGGCACTCTACCTTCATTTTCTTTTCCAGCTTGCCCTCACATGAAGGCAGGGTCAGCTGTGTCTGTCTGATGATCTTTCGGTATTTGTTTTTCCCTTCCAGCCTTACACCGACGATTTCGGTTAGTACACTATCTCCTTCATGTTGACCAATGTGGAAGAAAGGGAAAACTCTGGGGAAAACTCCAAAATGATCTTAAAACACCTCAAGTAGACATCCTATAGTCCTACATGAACCTTTAGACTAGTTTTACATCTTCTGGAGCCCTTAAACCTTCCCAAAGTGACCAAAAATGATCAAAATGCTTCTCACCCTAGTCTTCCACATTGAATATACTATCCCTAGTATGAAAAAAGGGGGGAAGAACAAAACATCTAGCAGACCTCTAAACTAACTAGTTTTAATCCTAAACCCTAGTCCTTGAGCTCAACAAACCTAAGAACACACATGCATGGTCAATTGAGGTCAAAATTTTTCTAGATATGAGATTTGTGGTTCTTCCACATTGGGGACCCTCTCTTCTACACTAGCCAGCATGGAGACTAAGAGAGAAACTTATCTAAGGCTCATAGACACCTTAGAATGACACCAAATGACCTTGCATGCACCCTAGAACCCTATTTGTATCCATTAGAGTCTTCAAACCTCAAAAAACTAATTTGAAATGGTTAAAAACTACTTCCTTCTAATCTTCCACATTGATCTTCTCATCCAAAAGAGGGAATGTCCAAAAAAAACACTTAGGAATACTTAAAATAGCCAAATTTTTACTAAAACCCTAGTAACTTTTGGATATGACATGCATAGTTGAATTAGCCTAGATCTAGGATTCTTACTCTATCCATGTTGGAGAGCCTTCTAGACTTGGCAGTGTGGAAATAAGGGGGGAAGGTTGTCTTTCCACTTTTGGTGGCAAGATGACACTCCCAAAAGCCAAATATCTACATCAAAGAAGCCTAGGATCTCATAACCTTAATATTTTATTTTTTTATCATAATTTAACCTCCAAAATCTATTTCCCCTAATCTTCCATGTTGGAGTAACTTCCCCAGCATGGAAATATGGGGTGAGACATTAGATGCCCTTGAATAACCTCCAAACATGTCCAAAATCAGCCAAGAACTTGCAAAATCATGATCTATAGTCCTAGGACCCTAGGGACATACTCAATGTACTCCTAAATCATCCTGAATCTACAAAACAAGTGTCCTCCCTAACTTCCATGCTAGGGATAATATGCTCCACATGGAAAGTCATTTCAGCATGTTTTAACATCCAAAATTGACTCCAATGGCCTCAAAATGAAGCTAGAAGATGCACAACTTCCACATCTAGGTTTTAGATGCTTGTGATCATGTTTGGTCTTTTTTCATTTGGATTTTTATTTTCCACATTGAAGCCCCTCTCTTCCATGTTGGCGAGCATGGAAATAGGGGGAAAGGTTCCAAGCTACTTTTTAGCCTTTACAAACTTCTAAAGTATCCAATTTTGATAGATATGCCTGTACGCTACCTTAGGGAGGCCCTAGGAACTTAATTTTGGACCTATGGATGCTCCAAAATCCACTTTCCCTAGTTTCCACACTAAGAATCCCTTCTTCCATGCTAGCCAATGTAGAAATAGCAGAGGCCCAATGTGGAAGCTTCAAAACTCTCAATTTCTAGGTCTAAACAACCTAGAAATAGCCGTGAATAATGCCCAAACTTAACTAATAGACTTGTAGCCCTAAATCATGGCTTGCTAAGGTCTAAAACTAGCAAAATATAACCCTTTGGACCTATATTGACTACGCTTTACCATATGTAGCCTATTTTACTTGATTTAGCCTTGTTACATGATTCTTCAACTTATTTTTGGTCTTATGTTGCATTAATGACTTTGATAACCTTCTTACAACCTTTATATAACCTTATATTTTATATATTTATCTTATTATAACTTTATTTACCTTTGTTTAGCCTTTTTTAGTATCAAATAGTGCAATTTGGCTATCTTTGATTAGCATTTGGCCCCATGTAACCATGGCCCATTATGGCCTTAAACTAGCATTTTGGCCTACCAAGGCCTAAAACTAGCAAAATCATGATTTTTTTTTTATCATTTGTAGCCTTATTTCTCATACTTCCCCTTTCTTGACCTTTATTTGGCCTCTATTATACTCTATTGACTTGTCCTTACCCTATTTTAGCCTTGGATGACATTGTTTGCATTAGATTAGCATGTATTTTGCATAATTTTATAGCATTTTAGCATTATTTATTTACTTTTACTTAAGTGCCACTTAATATGTTTTTGGAAGATGTGTAGGATCAAAGTATGAGTACTTGGAAGCAAATCAATCTACCTTTGAGCATAAGTGGGCCTCATGGTGATGTAAGATGATACATAGACCCTACTTTTCTAGATCTTGAGCTTGAGAGTCTTGTTGACCACATAGCCTCAGTAGAGAATCCTCTAGAATGGCCTAAAAACCTAGTTAAAACCTTTGACTTAGAGGGAAGAGACATAACTAAAGACTCTCTAGTTGAGGTTCCTATCACAACACATAGTGGTGAGGAGAAAACCTTTAAACTAAGTTTCTCACTAGAACCTCAATAGGCTAAAGACATCATCAAGGTCCTACAAGGCAACATTAAAGCCTTTTCTTGGTCATATGAAGATATGCTAGGCCTAGATCCACACTTAGCCCAACAAAACATCATACTAGATCCTAGCATTAGACCAGTTAAGCAAAAACTGTGGAAGATTAGACCTAATTTGTCCTTGGTAGTTTATGATGAGATCTTGAAACTCTACCAAGTTGGTTTCATTAGGGTTTTCAACTATGCAGAATGAGTATTTAACATAGTGTTAGTCCCTAATAAAAATGGAAGTATCCATATTTGCATTGATATTAAAGATCTAAATAAAGCAACCATCAAGGATGACTTCCCTTTCCCTATTATTGATTAACTTATTGATACTATGGCCAAACATGCCTTTTTGTCCTTTATGGATGGGTTCTTAGGATATAATCAAATTAGGATCAACCTAGAGCACCAACTTAGTATGACCTTCATGACCCCTTGTGGGACCTTTTCCTATATCATGATTCCCTTTGATCTTAAGAACGTGTAAGCAACCTACCAATAATTCATGACCTATATCTTGAGCAATTACATGCTAGGTTTGCTCAATGATTACGTACACAATATAGCCATTATTTCCAAGGTGGTGAATTCCATGCTAATGATCTAAACCTTGTGCTTAAATGATGCCTCAAATATGAGCTTAGACTCAATTCCAAGAAATGTATCTTTAGTGTTAAGACCAGTAAGATGCTTGGCTTTGTAGTATCTGAAGTAGGAATACATGTTGATCCTAATAACGTTAAATCCATATCCAAATTAGTAGTGCCTACCAATCTTAAGGAGCTTCAAGGATTACAAGGAAGATTATAGTTTATTTGTTGGTTTATGGCTAGGCTTATGAATAAATTACAGCCTATGCAACACTTGATTAAGGGGTACACGATGAGTGAATATCTCAATGCTAAGAGGCCTTTGAAAACCTTAAGCAAGAGCTGGCACAACCACCAATAGTCTACCCTCTATAAGAGGGTAAACTATTTTACATCTACCTTTCCATATCTAATACATCCATTGCCTCTCTACTTTGTCAGAAATGTGATGATGAAGTAGAAATGCTTGTATACTACCTTAGCCATGCATTAGTTGCCCATGAGACCCAATACATTGAAGTGAGGAAACACTATCTAGCACTATTCTTCTCCTTGAAGAAGTGGAGGTACTACCTCTTTAGAAGCCAAGTCAATGTCATTTGCAAGGCTAACATGCTTAGAGCCATAACAACCAACATCTATGAAAGTAGTTATATGGCCCAATGAAAATCCATAACCATGAAGTTTGACCTTTATTATGTCTCTCAATCCTTAATGAAAGGTCAAGCTATAGCCATACAACTTAGAGTTTTACCTATTGATAAGCATCCATAGATCTTAAGTTCCCTGATGAGCACATTAATGCCATTAGCCAAGTTCCCAAGGGTTATGAGGTAGTCATGAACTTTGATGAAGCTTCAATTTCCCATGGGGCTAGTGCCGCTACCATTATAACATTCCCATTTGATGAAATCCAATCCTTCACCTATTGTTTTGAGTTCCCATGTACCAACAACATAGTGAAGTATGACGATTTGATCATAGTGATGATGGTATCTCATGGACTAGGAATTAGATGCTTAATGATCAAAGAAAATGCACAACTTGTGGTTAATTAGGTAACCAAAGTCTATGCATGTAAATCAACATACTTACAACCATACTATAACCTTGGGAAGAAATTTTTACAATAATTCACAAACATTGATATTCAACACATATCCCAAAATGAGAACACCATAGCTGATGCAATTGTGACATTAGCTTGAGTGTGAGGCTAGATGTGTTAGTAGGTTTCCCACCTTAACCATGGATTGTATTATTCCCATCATGAAGAACGTTGAGGATACCCTTATGGCCATTGTTCATACTACTCCTACCAAGAAGTGGTATGATGATATCAAATTTAATCTTAGGCATGGAAAATCCTAACAAGAATTGACTACTACTCCAAAGGACGCTATACATAAATTCTTTCAGCAGTATGTCATTGTAGGTGATAACACATTATGCCAACAATCTAATGATGACATACTCCTAAATTTCTTAGGTAAAATCGAAGCCAGAACAATCCTAGAGGAGACTCACAAAGGTGTTTGTGAAGGACATATAAGACCTAGAGCTATGGGTACTAAGATTAGATAGTTAGGTTACAATTGGCCTCATATGGAAAATGATTTCTTGCAGAAGGTTGAGCATTGTGACACATGCCAATGGTATAGAAACCTCATACATGTACCACTAGTTGAGTTGCATACCACTCAAATAACATGGTCATATCAATGATGGGGGTTGGATATCATTGGACCCATAATGCCTAAGTCTTCCATAGGGCATACCTTCATCATCACTGCAACTAAATACTTTACAAACTAGGTTGAGGCTATTTTCCTAAGGAAGAATATATCTAAGCAAGTTTGAAAATTCATCCTAGATAACATTATAGCCTACTTTGGTATGTCCATGATCATAGTTATGGACAATGAACCATAATTTAGTAGCCAGGAAACAAAAGATTTCTATCATGACCTAGGCATTAAGCATTCTTTCTCATCGCCTTATTACCCTCAAGCCAATGGATAAGAAAAAGTAATCAATAAGGCCCTCATCAACTTGCTCAAGAAGATGTTCAATAACAACAAGTGCAAATGGCATGAGTTGCTTATCCATGCATTATGGGCCTACAGAACAACCTATTGCACAACAACTAGTGTGATCCCTTATAGCCTATTTTATGATTCTAAATCTATTTTACCTCTTGAATTACAAGTGCTATCACTTTGAGTAGCCTTGGCCAACTTCATCAATGATGAGTAGAATAAGGGACAAATAGTAGCCTTGGACTCAATGAAGGAGCAATGTATGCAAGCACTTACTCACATCAAGTACTATCAAGAGAGGCAAAAGTGGTTCCATCACCATAACTTGATCATGCATAAGATCAAGAAGGATGACCTAGTTCTCAAAGTCAGCTATGAGCATGTAGACAAATTCTCAACCAACTAGGAAGGACCTTTTCTTATCACCAAAGCCTATGATTACTAAACATTTGGGATAACTGACATGGATGGGAATGAGATGGCTAATTTGGTTAATCTTTCCTATTTAAAGTTGTAATACATGTATCCAACAATCATCAATGACCTGCCAGGGCCTAAACTTGTAGTATTGTTTTGTATATTTTTTTAATGATACTCTTGCCTCAATTCTCCAGACACCAACAAAGAGGTTCCATTGAAACATCACAAAAATTTTCATGTTATAGCCAATTTTCATCATGTAGCTTTCACCCCATGAAACTCAAGGCAAAAATTCATTGTAAATATGAAGATTGTAATCCATTAGGGACAATCTCACATATTACATACCTTTAGAATCAAAAAATGCTTAATAGGAAATCAAAGCCTCATTCCCCAAGTAAAAAAAGTTACCTAGTATCTAGATTTGGGCTTAGGTAGGCCAAAATTTCCTTTTCAAATGTCAAAAATGGTAATTTAATGGTTTTTATGAAGGGCATATGTTTTTTTACGTTGGAAATATCTATAAGGCTCCCCCTAAAGTGTGGAAATTGCATGCCCCCAGCATGGAAGCCATAGAATCCATATTTCAACACTCTATGCACTCTAACATTGACCAGCCACTTCAACAAGGATGGCAGAAGGCTTAGCATGGAAGACTTATCTTCAGTGTAGAAGGTGTGCCCCTATTACTATTTATAGTAAATAAAATGGCCATGGAGGGAGGACACTTACTATATATGGTAACCCCAAAAATTTGGGCATCAATCTCACTTGTACAAGGTAGAAACTTACAGCCAATTTGCAGCCATTGTGTAGCCAAATTATAGCCATTTTGTAGCACATTCATGACTTAAAACCTACCTCAAACACCATTTACACATTCCATTTTGTGGCACTAAAAATAATTGAGCATACATACATTTTCCAAAAATAGTTCTACACTCTGGTACATCCAAGAGCACTTGCAAACCTTTGCATAAATGTTGCTCCTCCCAACATGGAACCCCTATGGCCTTACGACTCTATAACACCTCACCCTTTGGGATTTGTGAGTTTTTAGGCTCCACGCTACACTCCTAGGATTTCCAACCCGTAGTGTAGAGCACTTAGGTAACTTGGATTCTTCATACTTCTCAATTCCCAACAGTGATCAATGTTGTAAACTTAGAGTAGCAACAAAGAAGGTTTAATAAAATTAGGAGTGGTAGGACATCTGGATCATAGAGTTGACCAAATTGGTTTCAATAGACCTTGAACCCCCACTTAAGTGAACCCCCTTGTTGCCCACTCAGGCATACTTTGTACACAATCTCTTAACTCTTCTTTATTTTATTCTTTGTAAAATAAAGTTTACAGTTTTGGTTTGCATTTAAATTAAATTTGTCAGTTATTCTTAGTGAATTTATATTACTTCAATTTATAATCATGCTATTTATCTCATTTTTCATTTCATAAGTCCTTGGGTGATTTGTCAAACCATATAGGATGCCTTGAATTCCATTTTTTTGGATTCCCTAGGGATTCAAGGTTGAGGCTACTACACCAAGACTTTCAATCTTCCAGTGATTGATTTTTCTAGTTGCAATAAATAACTCAATAGGACAAGTTAAGAAGATATGGAGAATAAAAAAGAAAGAAGATGATAGTGAGAAAATCCTCTTCAACAAATTTATGAAGGGAGGCCAATCTTTGGAAATAGAGAAAATTCGTATGAGAAAAGGGAACCTCAAAAGAGAAATCTCATTCTCAAGACCCCTAGGCACCTTTATTTTCTTCATCAAGAAAGGTAAGTAGAGGTGAGTTTTCAATTCATTGTAAATATCTCTTAAGAATATAATCCTTGGAAGCCATCTTTAAGCCCTTTCTTTCTGAGATGTCTCCCATGAGACATCTTCATGACAGGAGAGATGTTTACTTTTTAAAGGAGACATCTATCTATGTTTTTGTTCAATGCAATAGAGATGTCTACTTTCCCAATTAGATGTCTACCTATTGTTTATAAGCATGGCATAGACATCTATCTCTCAAAGGAAACATCTATCTTTTCATGAAAAACCCTTGTTAAGTATAATTATATGAATCCAAACCTTCATTTTTCATTCATTCGTCCACATCCAAGCATAGATATCCAAGGGGAGACAACTAGGGCTTCATCAACAATAGTGATTTGAACATTGTTATTTAAATCCATGAGCTAGAAGAAGGTTTCAACATCAAGGCCACTACTAGAGAAGATCAAGAAGTCAAAGGGAGCTTCCTCCAGCATTGCTAGCACCTATACTTCATAATTTAGATCCATTGATGCCCAGCACCGATTTGAGATAACTTAAACCATCTTTGTTATCTCTAACTGCTCTCTTTATTTTCAATAGCATCAATAGAAGGAATTAATGGGTTTCTTTTAAATTTTGAAATAGGTCACATTCATTTCCATGAATTTTTATGTACCTGAAATTATCATAAGAGAATTCTATAGCAACATTATGATTAAAAATGTTTTTATTGGGGCTTTTACTACTATGGTTGGGGGTATGTTAATTGATGTTTATGCCCAAGTAGTTAATGTAATTCTTGGGATTTTCAGTATTGATATGTTTAGGATCACCATCCATTCCATGATTGACATCTTTAAGAATGGTGTGATTCCTATCTTCCAAGATGAATTTTGTAATGCTTTGTGTGGAACATTAGTATCTCTATGTAGTGGGAGAGTTTATAGAAGTCAAATGGCCTGAAATGCTTCCATCCTCTCACTCATTATTTTATATATTGTCATTGTAAAAGAAGGAAGCTATAATTATTTTTTTCTAGTTCAAGTATTTATTCTCTAGTGCCTTTTCATAGAACAATCCTTGGACTTGGATCATACTCTCTACCGAGACATGTGGGGCCTGTTCACCAATGAGAGAATCTATGAGCATTCTCACCTCATCAGTTTGCTGCTCCAATAGAGAGGTTTCCCCATTCCTAACATTCCTTTATCTTTTCTTAAAGGAAAGAGGAGCCTTGATGAGTATTTAGAAAAGAGGAGCTTCACCTATGCTAATGAAGAAAAACCTAGTACCAAGCCTCACAAATCCAAAAATAAGGGATCTAGATCACCATCTTAGGCCTCTCCTTGTCTGAGAAGGTATAAATCTATTGGTGGTCAAGCAACATATTCTCTAAAGAAGTTTCTTAATCCCTTTGCTCATGCTATTGGATGCCTTGGTAGGAATCTCTCTTACCTTCATAAGAGAATGGATGCAAATAGGGTACCTCTTCCTCCTAATGAAAAGTAGTTTGAGGAGATTACCACTCCTCCCATTTTAGATAATGAGGACTATCTAGCCCCACTGAGACATTTAGCAATAGTTGGGCTTTCCTAAGCTTATGACTCAAAAAATTCATTGGATTTAGAGGAGTCTAATGTACCACCAGCACATGTCTAGGGGAAGCCTCCTAATTCCATGTAATCTAGATCCAATTTCCATCATCAGGATGATGCTCCAAAGACATATGAGCAACAAGCCATGGAGAGCATTTTTGAAACTTCTTCCTAGTCTAGAACTACTAATCCTATCACCTATCATAGGAAGGGTGCTTCCTCATCCTCTCAGTAGGCTCCATCCTAGTAGGATCCACTAGCTTCATCTCGATTTCAAGTGAAGGTTTGTCCATGAAGGGCTATAGTTCAGATACCTTCTTTGGATGATAATGATGAGTATCATGTCTCCAACACTAATACTAGCAATAATTATGATGAGGAGAATACCTATAGACCTTCTCATGTTATGAACACTTCCGATGAGAACTCGAATGATGCCACTAGGGTTACTAATTAGAGTCCTTGGGTAGTTCCTCCTTTTGGGTGATGTCCAAAAAGGAGAAGATTTTTTGGATAGTATATTTTTACATTGTGGAGTGATATTATGTATTTGTATTGATAAATGCTTGTGATGCTTGTGAACTCTATGCCATTTTGTATTTATCTATTGCTATATAGACATATTGACCTTTGGATAGTTTGTGGAAATCTATAGTTTCATCTTAAATCTATTGACTTAAGTTTGTATGTTTTACATCTACAATCCCTTTGGCTATCATTGGGATTTATACATCTTAAGTATTTTTATTATTTACTATTATTTAAATTTTATATATATTCACTTCTTAAGTTTTGGACATCACCAAAAAGAAGGAGATTGTTAACCTTTTGGTATGTCAAAACCTTAAGCAAAATGGAGAAAATAGAATGTTTGTTATGGATGATGATTTTATAGGACATGAACAAGAAGTCCACATGAGAACTGAGAACTCAAAGAGATGATATCTACAATGAGATGAAAAAAGTAAAGGCTACATGGGCAAGATGAGGGCATGAATGAGCATGGAAGAAAACAAAGGCTACAAATCAAATGAAGATACTCCAAGCAATGGCAAGGAAAAATTACTAGAAAAAGCCTTAGAAGACAAAGCTCAAAAGTTAAGGAGACATGTTTGTCCAAGAGTAGATGTCTCTCTAGAGACATCCCATAGAAGACGTCCCATTTTCTAGTGAGACATCTCTCCTGAATTAAGGCCAATCTCAAATAAACATTCTAGCTTTAAAGAAGACATCTACACTATTCATTTGGTAGCTGTTGCATAAATTCCAAGTAGTTTTTAGAAACTATGAGGCTATAATATACCAAAATCTTGGGAATTGTGCAAGTGATATTCACACATGATCAATCAATGTCAAATCTATGCTATTTTATTCCTGTTCTTCATTCTAACATCATTTTCTTGATTTTATGTTGTACTATGCTTCAAAGTGCAAGGACATATAAATTTAATTACATTCTTTCCTTGTGTCTTTCTCTTTTTCTTGTGGCCCTTTAGGGTTGATGTGCTTCTTACAAGAAGGCATCCACATTGAGCTTGTTAGACCTTGTGGGGTTGAGTGGTTTTGTAGCATCAAAACACTCCAGAGTAGAGCTTAAATTTGTAAAGGTTATGGGATCCTAGAAACCACATTCGAAGCTTATTGGAATCTTGCAGGGTTGAGTGGTTTTACAATGATGAAACACTCTAGTGCATAGCTTAAAGCTTGTATAGGGTGTGATATCCTTCAAATTATATTTTATTGAGAAAAAAAGTCTGGAGGTATGCATAGATTCTACCCTTCGATTGTGGACATACCTGAGTTGGGGAACCACATAAAATTTGGTGTTTTGTGTGGCATGTTTAATTTCAATTGGGAACTTATTCAACCCTCCTTATAAGTTCTCAATCCTCAGAAATTATTTTTTTCTTTATTTATGCAACTCATCAAAGAATAATTTGAGATGAAAAAAATAACTATCTCTAGTAAAAATCATTTACAACTCATGATAGACCATGAAGTACAACAACCAGTGCAAATAGGTTTGGAAGGATACATGACAATAGATTGATCACTTGAAAACCTAATTTTAGATATAGACCTACAAAAATCTCTACAATTAGACAACAGTAGAGTATACAAGCTTTTTCTATGATGGTAAGTTCGTACATATGCTCATAAATTAAGAAATTGTGTGTTTTTATTTTCATAACAAGAGTATTTATCATCCTTTTATTAATACATCATGCCTAATGTGGGATTTTTTATTTAAGGCTTTATTGGAATAAAAGAAATGCTACAAGGAAGTGTAGCTAAGTTTCATACATCAACTAGTTGGCCAAGTCTGACTATGGTTTTCATCACAAGACTAAAAATCAAAGTTACAAATTATGATTTATGTTGTTTATAAGCATTATTAAGTGATAAAAATTTCTACAAATGATTAAGTTAAGTAAATATGCATTAAGTTCCTAATCACAAGCTCTTGGATACATTAAGGTGGCTAAGTGACATAAAACTAAATTCTAACATGGAATTAGAGTGTACTTATTTGAATAATAATGATATAACTTGGATTAGTATTGGAGCCTTATGTGAACCCATGCACTCAATTATCAATACTTTCAACAATTGGATTGATTATGTTGATCATAGAACATCAATTCATTAGATTCTCTTGAAGAATCTATTATATGTTAATCATTGAATTTAAATTTACTTACGCTATTTTTTTGCTCATTATGTTTACAAGGTCATTGTAAAAGTTAAGGATAACACATTATTTTGTTTTGGGTTTGATTACCTTCCTATAAAGATTTTAAAAAATTTATCCAACTCAATAATTCCTACATGATTTCTTGCCAATATATTAATCCATGTTTACTTATCTAAAGCTAAGATAAGAAACTTAAAAAATAAAGAATTCATTCAATCCAAATGAAGTCAAATAATAAGTACTAGAACCATCATTATAGTTGTAAGTAATGAAAAATCTTCAATACGGAAAAATTAGAAGAGAATCTCAACAACTACATTGGTAGATTCATGGAAGAAAAAAAAAGCATTTTATAGATAAAAGGAGGCCATAGAGTTAAGATTAAGAAGAACAATCTACCCACCTCTAGAAATTAAGGTAAAACATGATGAAGAAGGAAAGCTTTAATATAGATTCTACATTATTCCCTCACTTGTATATATTAATAAGGTGTAGGAAGATGATTTCAAAGATCTTAAAGTACCTAATGAAGAAAATCTAGAGAAACTTAAGTTATTTTTAAATGCTACATCTTTGATACATTTTGTCATGATTTTTTAGAAATGCTATGAATAGATATTAGAAAGGTGCATTTTACTTAGATATACCTACCTACAATCAAAATTTCTTACAATTATGAATGAAAGAAGAATAGATAATTCTAGGAGTATACCTTCAAGATAAGTATTAAAGATGCTAAGTCTTCTATTCATGAAGGTATTACATACTAGCTAAAGTTAAGAAGAAAATTCATTTTGAATGATCATCAACTTATACAAAAAGAAGCATTCATATATGTTGGGTTCATGATCCACTATGTTGCATTCAAGATTGTTTAAAAATAAAAGTAGGAGGACATTACATCAACTTTTAAGAATATCCTTTTTCACTTTGACAAATAATACAAATAAATCTTCCAAGGTTGTTCGATCTAGAATTCAAAACTTTTCTAGTCCAATTTTTATTAACTAGAATAGTAACATGTCCTTTACTACTTCATGAGCAACTAAAACATAATGAAATGTTTTAAAAATACATTTATTAATAGAAAAGAGAATTTGGAGATAAATTTTGATTTAAAAGATACTCCTCTCCAATATTTTCTTAAGACCTATTAGTAAGATCCTAAAAATTTCATAATAAAACTAACATTGAGATGTAAGAAAGAAGTCCTCCATCCTTAATTTTTTTAATCTCAAAATTTATTACACAATCCATGTTATAAATAGGTGAAAAATCATTTTGATGAGGACATTACCTAGCCTATGTCTAATCCTTAATATGTTTGTACATAGATGTTTATGTGTTGAGTTTTTTATTGATGATGATCTCAAGCTATTTTCGCTAGTTCAAGAATGTTTGAGGACTATTTTAATGAGTTTAGGAGGTTCCAAGGGCTATGGGGACTTGTTTGAAGATGTTGGAAGTTTATAGACCTTAAAAGGAACATCTTTGTATTTTGACGTAGTAGGTGGAACATCCTAGCTATAGGTGAGATGTTTCAACTACATTCACAATGTTTCAGTTACTCTTGAAACATCCCACATGATTTTAGGGCATCCTAGTTGTTAACATCCGCTTTTAGGTGAGACATCTCATTCTCCTTTGAGACATCCTAGATGGGCATGGGATAATTTCCTACGAGTTTTTGACTAGTTAAATTTTAAATGTAAAGAAGGAAGATGAGGAAACAAGAGAGAATGATATAAATAGATCTATTGGGCCTTCATTTTAGATAAGAGAGTCTAGGAAGCTGAGAGAAGGGAGTAGAGAGAGATAAGGTACCTTGATCATCATCCATGTGAGAGTGTGTTTTCATTAATTGAGTGTGTGTGAGAACTTGATTGAATCTCTTTTTTGTCCTTAGGAATTTGAGCTTCCTTTCAACTATAATTTCTCCATTTGAGTAAGAATAAAGCTTTCATTTTCTTTTCTTATTCAAATTTTTTGTTTTGTGACATTGAGACAACTTGGATTATGGAATCCATGGGATCTCCTCATCATATTGGTATTAAAGCAACTTGTAATTAAAGACAATTGCATTCAAGTGGATAATTCTCATCTCAATTGCAAAGGATAACTCCAAATTTTCAAGCTTGGATGAATTCTCTCTTGCTTTTTATTCTACTCATCCTAGAATTTGAAATTTCTATTTGATCCCTAACTTTGTCATATCTTATAAAGATTGGAAGATAATTATGGAATTGGATGCTCATTTTCTTGTAATAGCTATGGATTAAAGATCTTATGTTCATTCCTCTTACAATTTGAAAAATTCTTATTTCATTCCTTAAGAAAGCTTGAAAATTTCATCTTTTCCATTAGAATTTTTTGAAAATTACCTTCTAAATTAGTTTCCATCATTCCTTCAAAGTAGAAGATAGTTCAAGATTTGTCAAGAGATATGGATGACATGAAAAATGCTTTCAATCTCATTGTTGAGAAAATTGAAAAGCTTAAAGAGAACAAAGGACATAATACTTCACCAAAATCATCCAAGCAAGGATACAATTCATGCAATTATTCACCAAGGCCTTCTTCAAGATATTCTTCAATTTTATCTCTTGACGATGATCTTCCTTTTGAAGATGAATGATTTAAAGAAGGAGAAGCTCAAGATGATGTCTTTCTTGATGCTCCTAGTGCTGAAAATAAGTCTTAAGGTTTCATTTTTCCTAAGAGAAAAAGGAACATTTATCTAAACCTTGAAGGAAGTAAGGTGAAGGAATTAAATTCACTCTTGCAAAAGCTTTCAAATAGTCTTCAAAAATTCCTCATGTTGAAGTCAAATCATTTAATTATGTGGAAGGAACTGAATCTTTCCTCTTTTGGATGAAAATTATTAACAAGCACTTTGAACTTGAAGACGTGAAAAATCATCAAATGGTATTGATGAGTGGTGAGGTACCCCTATGCCCAACCATATGAATCACTAAGGCATTATGCACAATCTGGTTGAATTCCATGGACCTATAGTTATCTCATACACTAGTTTCTCTAGAAAGTGAAATGACGTTGAGAATGTTTGTTGTCTTCCCAGCTACACTTGTGAGGCTCAAGGGTATGGTTTAAGTGCAATTGAGGTATATGAATTTTTATCATTTTATGTTTTATGGATATAATTTCCTACAACAAGAATAAAGGGTAGAGTAGATTGAAGCTAATGTCTATTGCCTAGATAGCCTAATACAAGTAACCACCCCACTTTCCTGGACACATTCTAAACACATATAGCACTCCTGGGCTATGAAATGTTAAGCATTGTTGGGTTACCAAGTACTATATGAATGCTTAATGTGGTTTTGCTCATGTTCATTAATTGCTAGAAATAAATTGCTTAGTCAAATGCATTAAAGTAAATAATAAGAAAGTAAAATGCAATAAGGAAAATATTAAGCTATTCTCAGTGTTGCAAGGATTGTCAAAAGAGTTAGTTTTATTCCTGTCACACTATTGCACTGAAGCACATTAGTGCTTGAACAAAGAACTATACACACTTTAGACTCCTTTTGTGGGCACTTAGAAGATATTCTAACTTTGAGGAAAATGAATTGCAAGAGCTTTACTGCCTTTCTTGAAAACTAAAAACTAAAACTATTCCAACTAATTCAAAATGGGAGCCCAAGCATGATATTTATAGACTTAGGAAATATACCCTGATGTTGGACATCTGATGTCGGATCTAGGCCCCAATGTTGTGTACATGACATTGCAACTAACACAAATGGTAATTCATCAGGTATCTTATGTTGAAACCAAATTGAAAGGAATAACACTTTTACGGTGGGAGAAGGAAAGTCATTCTTACAAGGTGAACAATGATACTCCTATCATGGATTAGTCTTTAATGCAATTCATGCTAAAGAAAAAATTTGAGAAGACTCATCATAGATAAGAGGTCATCAAAGAATTGAAGTACCTAGTAAGACTATGAAGGACTAATACATGGAATTTTGTAAGGCTGTCTAGCTTGCAAAAGTTTGAAGATTCTTTTTTCAGTATCTCAAGAAACCATTTTCTAGTATCTGTATGAAATCATTTTCAAGTATCTAGAATTGTTTGCTAGTATTTGAAAAAATCAATTTCTAGTATCTTAAAGAACCATTTTTTAGTATCTCGAAGAACCACTTTTTATGATCTCAAAGAATCTTTTTCTGGTATCTAGAAGAACCTTTTATCTAGTATCTCAAAGAAATGTTTTTTGATATCTCGAAGTGTTATGAATATGAACAAGCATACAACTTTCAAAGAGGACTTAAAAGGGAGTATCAACAAGAGATAACCTTCTATGAGCCCCAAAATTTGGATGAAGCTTTTCAATTGGCTGTCAAGGCTAAGAAGAAACTCCAATGATATAATAAAGATTCTAAATTTTCCAACTCTCCCCAATAGGTATCATTAGAGAGCTAGTTCCATGCACAATGTGCTGCTTTTTGAATCAATGGTCAACCACTAGGTGCCCTCCTATTTTTTGGTTGTTTCGTATAGACACCTTTGAATTTCTATTTTTAGCACACACTACTTACTTTACAGCTAAAAGTTTTTACGCACAATTGCACCCACTATCACTATACGTGATGCATGGAGCTCTCTCCTTCTTGATCTTTCCAAGTGTGTTTTCTTTAGCTATCTCCATAGAAAGATCTTTGATGCCCATTCCTACATCAATGGCACTTAGCCATCCTCTTCCCATAATGATTGGAAAGTCTCCTCTGCAGTTCTCTACATTGATTACCAAGAAGTTGGTAGGATAAGGCCACCCACAGATAGTGGTCACAATGTCTTCTACCAGTTCTAATGGAACAGTGATGGACTAGTCTACCAATTCTAATATGATGTTGCTCTTATTAAGAGGAGGCAAGTTCTAAACAGTGTACATCTCATGAGAAATCAAATTAACACTAGAACCTGAATCAAGAAGAGCCTTCCACGGTTCATTCCTAGCAATCTACAAATAAATTAAAGGACTTTCAAGATTAGCTAATTTCCTATGAAGGTTTCCTACACAAATTCAATTAGACACAATGTGAATAAGCATTATAATATGGATCATTGGCAGAGTTTGGTTTGAAGAAGGTGCAAAGGAATCTAATATGGAGGAAGAGGTAGGAGCAGGGTTGTCAACCACTAGTGTAGGTGAAGGGTTAAGTGGACTATAGGGTCAAAAGAAAAGTATTTTCTTTGATCAAGCATTCAACCCCTCTAATTGATGATTGGGTTGCAAATTAATAGCCCTTGTAGCATTGCATTGTTGCAGTTGAACAAGTAGTTCATCCTACATTGGTGGAGTAGGTGGTAGCGATGCAACTAGAGGAGGAGTGTGTGCATGGATAGGAGAAGGATAAGGATAGGAGGTAGCATGTCTTCTTTCATGTGGAGATGGAGTTTGATAATAGCTAGAAGGATGGTAGTAAGGCTATAACTAAGAAACATAACTAGAAGAGTCATGTAGAGACATGGGTTGTTGAACATGGTAACCATATGGATCAGGTTGTTGGTAAGGGTATTGTTACCTTGGTGGTGTAAATGCCCATGATTGTGGTTGTTGCCATTGTTGTTACTATTCGTAAGGTTGTGGTGGAGCTCTGCTTGGAAAATATGGTTATTGTTGGTTGAATTGCCTAAGATTACCTTCAGGATAAGGCAACCTCTTGGATGTTTGCATTTGTGTAAGTTGTGGATGTAAGGCATACATCACAGACTGTTGAAGATGTGACACAATAGGGAAACATCTCTTGGAATGTTCATATTGGTAGACATTACATGCATAATCATCATCTGATTCATTGTCCTCAACCTCTTCTATTGTATAAATTTTTTCCTTACCTTTGTAATATGCATGTTTAGCTTCTTTTTGCCTCCTATGCTTATGATCACTACCTTGTTCTTGAGACTCTTTAGCAATTTTGAGGATAGCTTAAAATTAGCTATCCATGAAATCCCTTAACTAATCAACCTTGGTTGTAAGTTTAGATTGGAATTGTTGAAGTGGCAAGGCTTTCTTATGCATCCCCTCATCAAATATGGATTCATCCTCACTATCATAGAATCGAACCTCACACGTGCAAAAGGAAGGATTGTAGTTGTACTCTACACTTTCTCTTTTTCTTAGTTCTCCCTCCTTTTTGATGACCTACTCTATTAACCTTTGTACCTGATGGGAAGTTAGTTTTGACAATCACCCTTGAGCATAGATATCAAGGGTTTTCCTCATTTCATTACAAAGCCCATCTAAAATGTGATGGAGTTGAGCCAATTGAGAATAACCATGACCAAGAAATTTTTGCATCAAAGCATAGTTATCTCATACACTAGTTCCTCTAGGAAGGAAACAACATTGAAAATGTTCATTGTCTTCCCAATTACACTTGTCAGGCTCAAGGGTATGGTTTAAGTGTAACTAAAGTATATGAACTTTTATTGTTTCATGTTTTATGGATATAATCACCTAAAAAAAGAATAAAGGGTAGAGTAGATTGAAAGTAATGTCTATTACCTAGCTAGCCTAACATAAGCAACCATCCCACTTTCCTGGACACATCCCAAACACATATAGCACTGCTAGGCTATCAAACATTAAGTGTTGTTGGGTTACCAAGTACTATATGAATGCTTGAAGTGGTCATGCTCATGTTCATTAATTACTAAAAATAAATTGCTTAGTCAAATGCATTAAAGTAAATAACAAGAAAGTAAAATGAAATAAGGAAATTATTAAGCTATTCTTAGTGTTGTAAGGATTGTCAAAAGAGTTCATTTTATTCCTATCACACTACTATGCTCAGGTATATCAATGCTTGAACAAATAAGTGTATACACTTTAGAATCCTTTTGCAAGCACTTAAAAAATATTATAACTTTGAGGAATATGAATTGCAAGAGCTTCGCTACCTTGCTTGAAAACTGAACACTAAAACTATTCCAAACTAACTCAAAATGGGAGCCCATGCTCGATATTTATAGACTTGGAGAATATAACCCAATGTTGGACATTCGACATTAGATCCAAGCCCCAATTTCATGTACTTTACATTACGGCTGATACAAATGATGATTCATCAGGTATCTTATGTTGAAACCAAATTGAAAGGAATAACACTTTTATGGTGGGAGAAGGAAAGTCATTCTTACAAGGTGAACAATGATACTCCTATCAAGGATTGGTCTTTAATGCAATTCATGTTGAAGAAAAAATTTGAGAAGACTCATCATAGACAAGAGGTCATCAAAGAATTAAAGTACCTAAGGCAAGGTAGTAAGACTATGAAGGACTACTACATGGAATTTTGTAAGGCTTTCTAGCTTTTAAGAGTTCAAAGATTCTTTTTTTGGTATCTCAGAAAACCATTTCCTAGTATCTTTAAAAAATCATTTTCAAGTATTTAGAATTGTTTGCTAGTACCTTGAAAAATAATTTTTTGGTATCTCAAAGAATCATTTTCTAGTACAACAAAAAATCTTTATCTAATATCTAGAAGAACCCTTTTTCTTGTATCTTAAGGAAATTTTTTTTGATATCTCAAAGTGTGATGATTATGAACAAGCATACAACTTTCAAAGAGGACTTAAAAGGAAGTATCAATAAGAGATAACCTTCCATGAGCCCCAAACATTGGATGAGGCTTTTCAATTGGCTCTTAGTGATGAGAAGAAACTCCAATGATATAATAAAGGTCCTAAATTTTCTAAAGGTAAGGACTCCAAAGCTTGTAAAGGTGAGAAAAGAGCCAAGAAGAAGAAAAATGACAAAGAGGACATAAAGGAGAAGCAAGAGAAGTTCAAGAAGAGCCAAGACTCCTAGAAAGATCACTCCAAGAACTAAAGGAATCAAGAAAATGGCTATGCATCCAAAATTCAATGCTTTAATTGTGGTGAATGGGGACACATAAAATGGAAGTGAAAAAAACATAAGATCTCCAAAGGCAAGGAACTTCTAACCTTGAAAAATCAAGAATCCTCTAATGAAGATAATCCTCATGCACCAATGATTGAAGATATCACTATACTTAATTCTTGCATTTTTATGGGAAATGTTAGTGCTAGTAAAGATTCTAGAAGAAAGATGTTCTTTAGGATTGGAGCTAGGTATCTAGATAGTGGTGAATGAATAAAATTTTTAATTGATGGTGGAGCTCTAGAAAATGTGAATTTTTTCAAAGGTTATTTCTAAGCTTTGTTTAAAGCTTTCCAAGGATCATTTCCAAGATGTTAAGAAGAAGTGTTTTTTGTCTTTTAAAATTGGTTCTTTCAAGGACAAGGTACATTATGACATCCTTCCTATTGATTGTGCTAATGTTATTTTGGGAAGACCTTGGAACTTTGACAACAAGGCTTCTTTTAGTGATGTAGGAAATGTTTGGTCTATTCCAAGAGAAGATGAAATACATGAACTCATTCCTATGACTTGGCAACAACATAAGGATAATGTTCCTATTAATGCTTCATTGATCTTGCTTAGTGATCAAGCTTACCTACAAGCACATGAAGAGGTTGGGCATGATTTTGTTATCATATCAAAACTTGCAACAAGTGAATAGAAGCATACAAATGAACTTCCTCTAGTGGTGCAGCCCTTGACATTGAAATTAACTAATGTTTTCAAGGAAAAATTAGAAGGACTTCCACCAATGAGATCCATTTGACATCAAATAGACTTTATACTATAAGCGACAGTTCTAAATGAAAGAGCCTATTGCATGACTCCAAATTAGAGGAAAGAATTGAGCAAGCAAGGGAGTTACTCTCTAATGGTTTTATTAAGGAATCCATCTCTACTTGTGCCATTCTAGCTTTGTTAGTTCCCAAGAAGGACACTTATGAATTAAGAATAGGCATAGACTCTAGGGCTGTTAATAGGGTTACTAGCAAGTATAGATTTCCTATTTCCTAGATGGATGAAATTCTTTATGTGCTTAGCAATGCTAAGATTTTTTGTAAAATTGATTTAAAAAGCAGTTATCATCAAATAAGGATTAGATTAGGAGATGAATGAAAAACAACATTAAAGACATCAAATGACTTGTATGAGTGGTTATTCATGCCTTTTGGGCTAACCAAAACTCCAAACATATTTATGAGGTTCATGCATGAAGCCCTAAGGGATTTTATTAGTAAATGTTGCATTGTTTTCTTTGATGACATTCTTGTATAAAATTATAAGGAAGAGGACCATGTACATCATTTGAGTATGATATACTCCAAGTTACAAAAAGTAAAGCTGATGATTAATGCTAAGAAATGCCACTTCATGAAGAAAGAAATTATCTACCTAGGTCATTTTATCTCCAAGATTCATGTCAAGATGGAACTATGTAAGATAAAGGCAATTAAGTAATGTCCTTCACCTAATGATGTGGGAGATGTGAGATCTTTTCTTAGTTTGGATGGCTTCTATAGGAGATTTATTAAGAATTTTAGTTCCATTGCATGGCCTATTCCCTCTTGTTTGAAGAAAAATTTAGTCCTTTTATGGGATAATGAGAAAAAAAAATCCTTTCAAGCATTAAAAGAGAAAATTTGTAGTGCTCTAGTTTTGGAAATTCCAAATTTCTCAAAACTCTTTGAAGTAGAAGTTGATGCAAGTGGGCTTACTATTGGAGGTGTGCTTTCTTAAGAAGATAAGCTAATTACATTATTCATTAAAAAATTAAATGAATCTAGACAAAAGTATAACACATATGAGAAGCAGTTATATGCTATAATTTAAGCCATTAAACATTCAAGACATTACTTGCTAGGATTAGAGTTTCTTTTATTTATTGATCATAGAACACTTCAATTTTTAAATTCTAAAAAGAAATTAAGTGCCAAGCATATAAAATGGGTAGATAAATTATAAGAATTTCATCTTATTTTAACACATAGAAGTGGCAAGTCTAATGTTGTGACTATTGTTTTTTCTAGAGTTCATGATGCTTCTTCTAATGTGAAAGTTCAAGGATTTGACTCTTTCGCTTTATTATATCCTATTGATAAGGATTTTGATGCAATTTGGAAATATTTATCTTCCTCATTATTAGAAAGAACTTATCAATAGAAATCTTATCATGTGAAGAATGGGATTTTGTTTAAGGATGAAAATATTTGTGTTCCAAAGTGTGATTTCAAGTACAAACTCCTTTAAGAGAAATACCAAAGTAACATCACTATTGAAACACCACCAAATTTTAGCTATAGCATCTTGACTACAAATTTCTCTAAGTCTCAACATGAGGCAAATTTTTCTAAGTGCTGGGACAATTCTCTCCACTACCTAGAGCGTAGTCAACCCCGTAGAGAGAGTAGTTAATACAAAAGCCCAGTTTTGCAATTTTTTCCAAGGATCATTATGAAGCCAGAAGCTATAGATTTTTTTCTAAGTGCTAAGACTACACTCTCTACTACCCCAAAGCATAGTCAAGCATAGTAAGCGTGGTGGCATATTTTCTACAAAATTTTCTAAGTGTTGAGACTATGCTCTTCACTACCATAGAGCGTAGTCAGCATCATGTAGAGTGTAGTCAATATAAAGGCAAATTTGTAAAATTTTCCTAAGTGTCAAGCCAATAGTTGTAGATTTTTCCAAGTGCCAAGACTATGCTCTTCACTACACAAAAGCATGGTCAAGTGTAGTTAGCTAGAACAACATCCAATGGCTTCTACAATGTAGCACCAGCACTCAGCTTAGCTCCAACACACTGACAACAAGCATAGTTAGCAAAAATGACTCTTTTTTGTACCCCTTTTTGTTCCCAAATTGTAACTACACTAAACCCCACTCAAGATAATGGACAGCATAGTCCTGAAGCATAGTCTCCAAAGTTGCAAATTTTTCACATTTTTTTAGGTACATTGCTGTCTTGTTCGGAACACAAACATGTAGTTGGTAGTGTAGTCATAGTCTGGTAGTATCACACAACAAAGCATAACATTGCTTGCTTCAGTGGAGAGCCTAGTTGAATGCATCATAGTCCCAACCGTCCCATTGCCACGTAGCACCCAATCCATGTTTCATGCTAACCCTAGGCCTATAAATACATCCACCATCTACGTTTTAGGGGTGGGAAAAATTTCAAGTTGGCATTTTTGCATTTCATTGGAATTTTGGCATTTTAGCATTGGCAAACTTTTGAGTTAGCATTTGGTGAAGTTGTAGATGATGCAACCCCATTGCAGCTTAGCAGAACACCATAGCCCATGGTATACTATAGTGACCAAACTAGCAGGCACAAACACCACGATGAGCACCAATCTTCATGGCTAGACACCTCCAAGACTATGACTACACTCTCCACTATGGCTATTGTACACTACATACCATCTCACCCCTTCTGGAGTTAACTACACTTAACCCCATTTGGGGTCATGCCCTATTTCTCTATTTTGCATTTTTCTCACTTTCTTTGCATTTTCGCTATTTTTAATGCATGGTCATGTTACAACTATGCTTGGGCAGTAGTCTCCACATGTTGGCACCCTCATTTTTGCTAAAACCCTTTACTATGCTCACCCCCTCGAGCGCCTGTGACTACGCTCTACATTGTTAACACCATTAACACCACCAGAACACTTAGCACCATTTTGCATTAGCATATTGGCTAACCACGCTACACCCCAGTTGCACCCACCACCCCAGCTGCATTTGGAAAAGTCCCTATTCAGTCAACAAGACTATTCAGGGCACCTTGTCTCTACCTCTAGTAGGCCCTCGTGCAGATGTAGGATTAGGTTGTGTGCTCATCAACCCCTCAATGTTCTAGCTGCTGACATTTTAAGTTGTTATAGCTATACATATGGACAAGACCAAGACATTGGAATTTGTGAGCAGAAATTACCTTTGATCAAGTATGTATAGTGATGTGGTTAAATCTGTAAAAGAATGCTATACTTGTCAATAGTTCAAAGGGGGAAAAAGTGGAGATGATCATTATCTGTCTTTGCTAATTCCAAATTCTTCTTGGAAAAGTGTTTCTTTTTAATTTGTTTGTAGCATTCTTAAGATAAGATCTAGTCATGATTCTATACTTGTTGTAGTGGATAGATTTACCAAGATGGCTTATTTTATTCCATGTAGAAAAAGTAATGATGCTTCCCATGTTGCACATTTATTCTTTCAGCATGTTGTGAGGCTACATGGAATTCCTTTAAACATTATGAGTGATAAGGATGTCAAGTTTACTAGTCATTTCTGGATATCACTTTGGAAACTACTTGGAACCACGTTGTCTTTTTCCACAACCTATCACCCCCAAAATGATGGAAAATTAAAATTGTGAATAGGTTTCTATTGAAGATCTTAAGATTTTTGTGTGAGGATCAACCTCAAAGATGGGAAAAGATGTTGGTCCACGTTGAATTCTCATATAACAATGCTTCCCATTCTAGCATTAGTAAAAGTCCCTTTATGGAAAAGTATGGGTTTTCACTAAGAATGGTTGATGAGTTGAGGAAATTTGAAGATTATGCTGGTTTGAGTTCAAACTTTGTTGAGAAAATGAGAGAATTGTATCAATAAGTTAAATCTCACTTGGAGAAAAAGACAACGATTGTGTCTTATAAGGCTAATGAGGGTAAGATGATAATTAGTTTCCATATTGGTGATTATTTTTGGATTTACTTGAGCAAAGAAAGATAAAAAGAATATGTCCTTCTATAAGCTCAAGTCAAGAAGAATTAATCCATTTTAAATCAGGACCAAAATCTATCCAAATGATTAGGAGATTAATTCACCCAATGAATTCCCTATTTCTTTTGTTTTTAATGTTTTAGATTTAATGCATCAAACTTGATAGATATTCTTGAGATCCTCAAGGATGCACTTGAACACTCAAACTTAGTCATGCCACCAAGAAAAGTAATTATGCTATAGGCAAGGAAGGCTAGGAGCACAAGAAGCAAGAAAGTGCATGAGTACTTGATGCATTGGAATGATGATGGAATTGAAAATGCCATTTGGATCCATGAGAAATATTTAACTTTGTTGGGGCTTAATTCTACCATAATTGCACAACCAACTTAAGAACAAGTTTAATTTCTTAAGGGTGGGAGAGATGATGAGGACATCATCTAGCTCATATCTAATCCTTAATATGTTTGTACATATATGGTTGTGTTTTTTCATGTTTGTATTTTTGTGTTATTTTTTTGAAGATGATATTACAATATTTTGACATGTTTGGAAGTTCTTTGAAACTATTTTTATGTGTTTAGTAGGTTTTGGAGGCTATGGGGACTTATTTGGTCATGTCCTAAGTTCACAAACCTTAAAAATAGCATCTTTGTATTTTGCCCTAGCAAGTGGAACATCCTAGCTATAGGTGAGATGTCCCAATTGCATTCATGATTACCTAGATACATTTGAGACATCCCATATGATTTCAAAATGTTTTAGCTATTAACAACCACATTCGAGTGAGACATCCCATTCTCCTCCTAGATATCCAAGATAGACATAAGATAATTTCCTATGAGTTTTTATAAATTTAAATTTTGAATTTAAACAAGGAACATAGGGGGAGGATATAAATAGATCTCTTGGACCTTCATTTTGGTTAAGAGAGTTAAAAAATTGAGACAAGAGATTAGAGAGATATAGAGTCTTGGCAAAGTACCTTGATCATCATCCATGTAAGAGTGTGTTTTCTTTGATTTAGTGTGTGATGATTTGATTGAATCTCTTATATATCCTTCGGAATTTATGCTTCCTTTCAATTGTAATTTCTCAATTTGAGCAATAATAAAGCTTTCATTTTCTTTTCTTGTTTAACTTTGCTATTTTGTGGCATTAAGAGAGCTTGGATTGTGAAATTCATGGGAGCTCCTCATCATATTTTCTATGTTAAAAATACTATTAATGTTTAATATCATCTCTCTTTAATGCATGTTGAGTAGTGTAAAGATAGTTGTAGTCTTTGTTTTTGTGTTGATGTCTTTAATTTGATGTCCTAGAAGATATAAGTATGTTTGTTTTAAGAAAAAAGAATCTTAAAATATTAGGTTAAGAGCAAATTTCTTGAAAGATAAAAAGGGGCTAAGAGCCTTCATCAACTTGATTTTTCAAGACTCTTGATTTGAAAGATTTAAGTCATGGGTTTGAGTTATAAAGTTATAAAGAGATTGACTTGTTTGATGAAGAAATTTAAAAATTTTATCATGGCATCATCAAAAGGCACACATAAAAATCTCTAAATGTAACTTCTTTCAAAGAGATTTCAGGTACACAGTGGTAGCATATGATTAGAAAAATAGAATTTCTAGATGAAATCCATAAACAAAACAAAGAATATCTCTGAAATTCATTAGCCCTCAAAGAAAAGATTAAGGAAAAAAAGAAGACTAATACTACTCCAAAGGATAATGAACAGGTTTTGCTAAAATTAGCAAAACTTAAAAAAAAGGTGGAGGAGAATAAAAATAAATCTAATATTAAAGGAACAAAGATAAAGATAGGATTTTCAATCATAGAAAGTTTAAAAGAGCAAGACAAAAAATAAGACAAAAGAAAAAATTTGCATTTTGTAAGTATCCTAGAGACAGAAAATGAAACAAATGAAACTTTGTATAAGAAAGTTGAAAAACTTAAGGATGATACACATATAACTTCTTCAAAAATTAAAAAAAAAAAATTAGAATTCTAAGTGAATGACATGAAAAGCCTTGACATGTAATTATTAAGTTTCATGATGTAGAAGCTAGAGTGCATGTTTGAAGACGTTGAAGCCACTTGAAGCAAAGTGAGAATTGGAAAAGTGTTTTGATAAATAAGGATCTTACTTGAAAGGACCTTGGAACAAGGGCTAAATAATGAAAAAGGATTAAGAAAACTCATGGACACTATTTTGTAGCATACCTATATAATTACAAATAAGCAGTATTTTAAAAATTATTTAAAAAACATATAGACCTTTTGAGGTGCAGATTTCTTAATGTTGATGGTGAAATTGCAAAGGAAGTGGTTTCTTTGAATAATATTAGCTACTTGGGAAGATGTTGGTTTTGTAGATTTTGTAGTTCCTAGATTTATTAAAGTTATTGCAAGAAATACAAGAGTAGGATGAATAGATGGATTTTCTAGTGGCATTGTAGTATTTGTAAGGAAATCTCTTGAAAGTTGTGTAATTATGTGTGTAATCTATCTTGATTAATTGCTTCATTACCTTAATTACTAGAAACACTTAATAAATAATTGAAAGAATTGAATAAATAATTGGAAACATCAAATGCACAAATAAAATATTTAATTTATCCAAAATGCTACAAGGTTTATCAGAAAGCTCATGTTTATTGTTGCACACATTATTGTGCTTAGGTACAACAATGCTTGAATAAAGACCTATACACTCAATGGCTCCTACTGTGGGCATTCAAGAGGAAAATTCTATCTTTCAAATGGAAAAACTACAAGAGAATTACTATAAATACAATCTATTATACCATAAATGTAACTAGTAGGCATGTATTGATAGCTACAAATTGACATTGTGTCAATGGGGCCTCATCGATGCAGCCAACCAAACTACGACTCATCATACCCCCATGACTGAATGAAAACTTGTCCTCAAGTTCTTTTACACAATTTGGAAGGTATGGGATTATTGATTGACTTTTTGCAAACTAAATAAATTAACTAACTTGATAAAATAATGGAGTGCCTAAGTGTATGGATCAACACATTACAAAAAACTAATAGTGTTCAGGACACAAAATTGAACAACATGACACAACTCTTCAAAATTGGATAGCATGTTCCTTGATGGCATGAAGTTGGATGGAGAAGATCATATGGTCCTAGGTGGTGGTGGGTTTAGAGGTTTCAAGGAACCTTTACTAACTTCACACATGAGTGATGGTTGAGGTGGTTGTGGCTATCCTACTGTTGCTGCAACTTCAGGCATGAGGTGAAAAGCATCCAGCAATGCTTTCATTTTCTCCTCCTTGCTTCTAGGATCATGCACCATCCATGTAGCTTCACTAATATGGGTTGGAAAAGGCACATCCCAAGGACACATGATTGCTAGAAATAACTCCTTTATGTTGATGAACCAGGTAGTGAACTATTTGCATTCAATGTCGAATGCATTGATTATGTCCTTTAGCTCCTAGTAGTCATTCATCCATTTGGCTAGGTTCTCAACAATTGATCACTGGTCTGTGAACCATACTCTTATAACTTTGAGTTCAGCATTTGTATTCTCAAGCTTCTACTTGGCATCTTTGTGGTGCTTGAACTCAACTTAGTATAACAAATACGAGCTAGCCACTTACTTTTCTAACTCTGACTGTGATTTTTCGATAGTCAACATTGCCAAGTTTTCATAACGGAGATTGGCCAATTCCATATACTTTGTCATTTCTTCAATTTGCAACTCCTTTAAGTAGATCTCCACTTTGTTCATTAAAAAATTTTAATTTTTTGTGGCCAATCTCCTAAATTTTGTGTTCATCCTAGCAAGCTACTCCTACTATTGATAAATAAATTCCTTCATTTGGTCCTTCTGAGTATCAACATTACACAGGTGATGATTTTGTGTGATCAAGGTCTCATTCTCCTAGCACATAGATGCCAAGTTCTTATGAATTAAGTAAATTTCTCCTTTAGCTATGGACTGATTGAAGATGGCCATAATTACCTCCTCCTTAGCCTTCTGGAATCATTCATGAAGCTGTTTGATAGCTTCATCTCTTGTTATTGCTAGGTTGAGGATCACAAGATTTACAAGTCAAGCACATAGTTTGGCAACCTTCATGGCCAAGTGTTGATTTTATTCTTGGGTTGTTTTGAGTTATCCCTCTAAAATAATGCATTTGTTGCTTGCATTCAATAGCTTTGACTGAGTTGCAATGATGTCTTCTAAAAAATCAAAGATATCTAGAGTTGGTTGCCTAGTTCCCATTAGTCGTTCCAGTAATTCTTCATGCTGGGCTATGTTTAAGTTTCCACTAACCACGCTTGTAAATTTTTTCACATCTTGAAGTGCAGATATGATTGGTACAAATGTTGTAGATGTATTTAGTTCTTTAGCAACAACTTTAGCCACTGTTTCCTACCTTTGGTACTGCATCACCAAGATATTTGCCTCTTCATCTTCCTCCAAATGCACCAAGAAGGTTGTGGCATTTCTAGATATTTTTGAGAATAAATGGTGTTGAGATAAAGACATCATCACCTCTCAAGCATTATAATCTAACCTTGTAGGTAGTTTTGTTTATTGGGTATAGGCCACCCATTAAGGTGAATCATTGCACATCGGTACATACATGGATCTGCCCCACTTGTTCCTGCACGTTGCTCTGGTTCACTTAAGAGCTATTCTTGAATTTTACATAGATGCTCAATGGCTATGTGAGCCTTCGAAATTATTTTCTAAGTGCGTGGTGGAGGCAGTTGCTCCTCTTCTTGGGTTGTTGTTGGCATCTTATCTTTCATGTTCTCAAACAATGAGGCCAAAGGAGTATGCTTGATGGTATCATTAGAGTACAGATGATGCCTACCCTTTTGTAGAGTTTTTGGATGAGGCATGAAAAGGGAAAGGTTTTTCTTCCATATTCATTTTCCTTGAAGAATTTCTCGATCTCTAAGTAGATTAGTTATGGAAGGTTAATGGGAAATTTCTCACTTAGATCGTTGCATGCTTAGGTGGATAAAGCGGTTACCTTGCTTGGCCTCACCATTGCATTGAGGTAATAGGAAACTATTTTAAAATAGATGTGCTCTACTAATGTGAGTGCATTATACTTCTTATAGTCAACCCCATAGCATTATTGGGTCCACTCCCTCTTAGCCTCAGGATCACCCTTCATGAATAGTTCTACCAATTGTGTCTCAATGTTAGGCAATCCCAATGCCTATGTGATAGCTTCTACCATGTAGGACACTTGAATGTCCTTGATTTTGATAGTGGACCTCAACCTTCAATTACTCTAGAAGAGATATGTCTCTCCCATGTACCATTTCCCACTCGATGTGATTATTGGATACATGGTAGAGGTTTGTAGTTCAGTTTTGACATTTGTTGGAGCTTTATTTAAGAATGACCTAAAGTTGATTTCCTAAAGAATTTATTGTTGGATTTCTCGAGAACCTGATAATGTCAAGGCAGGCTTGAGTCAAAGTAACATCAAGCCTTGGTATGGGTCCAAGAATTTCTCCTTATTGTGATTTTTCTATGGGAACTTCTTCTTCTAGAATCTATCAGATAGATTCCACTTTGGGCTCCTCATGAAGAGGTCCTGTTGCATGGATTTCTTTTGGCGGTTCTTCCGCTTGTTCTTGTTGGTCCCTTCTACCTCTAGGCTACTTCTCTCATGTTGAGAGGATTCCCCTTCCTGAAGGCAATTTTGTTTTGGTCTCATCTACAATCACAATGAACTCATGGGTTAGTAATCATTATGTAACTTAAAGCAATTGGGATACCTTTATCTCTTAAGGATAGTTACACTTGGCTAAGTTGTGATTGTCGCTGATTTACCTATTCCAATTATTATTTTATTTATATGTTATTGATAATAATTCATCCTAAAGGTTGTTGGAAGGGTTAACTTGTCAAAAAAGATAATGTTTATATGTTGTTAAGGTTATTAACCCTTTGGGAGAGTTAGAAAAATTTTCAAAAAAATTTCATTGATTTTTCATTGGAAACCTTCAGGTTTGTAGCCCCCATGATAAAGATCTTACCTTTAGTAAGTGTAGGATCAAAAAAAAAGTTACTTGAATAAATGGTTAGGAAGTTATGGGCTATGGAAGGTTTTGAGCTCTGAAAAATTGCAAAACCTCCCTGTGTGTTATGAGGAAAATGTTAAAAATTTCTATGTGCTTGATGGTATATATAGGATGTAAGCACTACATCGACGAGGCCTCATCAATGCAGCTGTGGATCAGTGTTGACTTTTGTCAAACTTGCAAAATACAAGAAATTTTGGAATGAAATTGGGATCAAACGAAAGCTCAAAAGGCCAAGGACAATATAAAAACATGAAAAGAGGGTGTTGAAGCTCATAAATTTGGAAAAATGTAGAAAAATTGATTCAAAGGATGAATGAGATAAAAGGTTAAGGAGTACTGAGCAAAATTTCTAATGGAATATGCAAAAGATAGGATTGTATCAATGTCAAAGGTAAGTGACCTTAACTAGCCAAACAAAGAGCTATGCAAGTAAGTCCTCCCCATAGTAGGCTCATGCCCTTTTTGCCCTTGCATAAACACAACTAAGGAGTCCATGGGCCCCATAGTAAATTTAATAGTCATGAAAAGTTAAGGACCAACCAAAAAGAATCTACTTAAGAATCCAAACACATTAGACCAAGACATAGAGAATAACATAGAACATGGTAGTGAGGTGAGTTATGGTAGCATGGATTAATGATAGAGAAGGTGGAATGGAGTTCTGAATTGAGGTCATAAGAAGTGCCTTGTGGAATTTGTATTTAAAATGACCTAGGAAGATCCACCCTTAGTCTAGACTAAAACTAGCCACTTTTAGTGACTTCACATCACCACCCTAAGGCTAATCCATCCACTCAAGACATAAGAGTGCTTCCACAAGACAACCACAATTCCATAAGGAGAAAAAAAGAGAGAAGTAGGAAGTGAGAGAGGGCTTTAGTTAGAAGATACCTTTAGGCATAGGTGCATATCTTTCTAGTCCCATAACCAGTGCTTATAACTTGTTTATTTGTCCAAGGGGTGTGCTTTGAATTCTCATGGTTTTTTCTAACCACACCATGGAAGGACTTATTCATGTCTAAGTGTTGTGCTTTGAATTCCCATCAGATTTTTTGAATTTTTGGATGGAAACCACATCATGCAAAGACTTTATTTGGCATCCTATTAATGATTGTGTGGAATAGTAAGAAGTCTATAAAAACACTCAAGCACTCATGCAAGTAGAAGAGTACAAAGAGTATTGAGTCCCCTTGAAGTCACACCCTTTTCAAACCTTTTGAATCCTTCCTAATTCCAAAACTACCAAGGTCATCAATTGATTAAAAGTTTCTTTAATGGAAGGGACCTCAAATTCCTAGAACAAGGAAAATCATAGAGTATATTGGATGGGAGGGTGATGCAAACTCATTACCTATTCCATGAAAAATAAACCATGTCAAGATCATCAAACATCAGAATTCAAAAATAGAAATCAGACATCAACAATCAGAACACTAAGCACAAACCATCATTAGTAAACAGCAATAGCAACATTGTGTCATGTGACAATAAAGTAATTTTATTTGTAAAAATAAGAAAATATCATAATTGAATCAAAAAAAACAAAGTAAAATATATAAGAAAGTGTAAACTAATCAAGAAAGGTTCAAAGGTACTAACAATGATGCAAAATTAGAAAAATTTAAAAATAAAAAATTTGTAAAATCAAAACAATATGAAAAACAAAAAAGTAGAAAAACTAAGAAGTCATGTGGATAGTTAGCATGGATGACCATCTCCCCCATGACTGAGTTGGAAGGAGAAGATATGAAAACTGAAATGCAATTGTCCATCTGAAATGCAATTGTCCATCCATCGAGGTGGTAGTTGCACTAGCCTATCTTGGTTCTAGGAAAGGCTTTGAAACACCCTAAATTTTCAAGGCATTCTTGCTTCACCAAGGTCCTGGAATTGAGGCAAACATTTCCGCAAGTGTAGCCTCATGACCGTTTGGCAGGAAATGGATGCTCTAAGTTTAGACTGTCTAATTTGGACAATTTAACTAGCTGACAGTTTACTCAGAAAGCATGCTAAGGGTTGTTAATAGTGCTCAAGATCAACAAAATAGTTTGGCAAGTTTTCTAGTCAACACGTTTTCTATGCTACGCTATGCTATGTAGCATAGCAAGCCTCAGAAGACAGTTTCTTAGGCGACGAAACTGCTGCAAGACAAAGTGCTATGCTATGCTATGCTACGCAGCATAGCATAGCATAACAAAAGAAAAACAGAAAAGCCTAGCTTACCTAGTAATTCCAATTGCACTCGGAAAGCACTCCAGCCTTCAAAACCAGTTGTCTTGTTCAACTTCAAGTCCTTCAGCAAAGCTCCTCTTACTAGAAAAGTCGTGGATTAAGAAAAAAGTAGGCTATGTTGGCTACTACACTATGCTATGCTGCATAGCATAGCATGGCATAGTGATGATGTAAGAATGACAAAAGGTGTCTCAAAATGCAGGATCAACAAGTTCAAAGGCTTCACGTTGCAAAGAGAAAAGGTTGCAGATTGTTAGCATGATCTTCAAAAAAATGTTTACAACTTAAATGCAAATTGAGAGTTAAAGCTAGCTGCTACACTATGCTATGCTACATAGTGTAGCAAACATGCAGAACTAGCCAAAACACTTCAAAGGCTTCCAGCATATGCAATTAACTCCAATGCAAATTTATGCTTCGAACTAGTGGCTACGCTATGCTATGCATAGCACTACGTAGCAAGCAGCTATGCTACACCAACATGTTATGCTCCACAGCGTAGCATAGCATAGCAGGAAACTATGTTACATCAGTGTGCTTCACTCCTTGTCTGCATCATTGGCACACCTGATCCCAACATCTCTAGTTCCGATAGCGTAATTGCAGCATGACAAGTTCACAACCAACTTTGCATGTTCATGCAACATGGACATGTCAACATCTTATGAGTCTAGGACACATGTCATCCATGCCTCATTTCTTGCATCCTCCTAGCCCTATAAATACCCCGAAAAGAAATGCTCAAAGGGTTGACAAATTTTGGGGGGTTGTTGGAAAATTTGGATGGAAATTTTGACCATTGTTAGCATTTGTTGTTGGAAAATTGGAAATTTTGGTGTTTGGCACTTATTGGTCAATAAATTTTTGCAAAGGGTGGGAAAAAAAATCCCTAGTTGGCAAATACAGTTAGCAATTTGTTAACAAAATCGACAAGTTAGCTTTGTAGCATTTCACATTATTGGCTCTTAAGTCTGTGTTCAAGCACACAATTGGCTTGCTTTGAACATCCTAGTTACTTTTGGGATCTCTGTGCTTCCCTATGTTGCACAACCAATTGTATCCACCTTGACAAAGTAAAGCCATAATCTTGAAGTGGTGCATTTCTTAACTCTACTTCGCTTTATTTTCCTGCTTATCATTGCATTCTATATCATTTTTGCTTCCTTGAATTTAATAATTGTTATTTTACATTATAAGCATTGTTTTCATATTAAATGTTTACATAAGGTTTAGTGAAACTGACTAAGTCCCTATATGATTGACCAGATCATTTAAGGCACCCCACTTCTATTTTATCCAGCACAACCCTTGCGTGGATCCGGGGTTAGGACTGTTTGACCAACAACCTCTCAGTGTTTTCTAGCCATCAATGTTTTTGGTCACTATAGTTTTCTAGAGCTATAAGGAGGGCCTTTTGATACCTCTTCCGTGTATTATGGTAGTCCTCTAAGCATTCTACACCTCAACACATGCTAGTGTGAATGTGACACCCTTTTGCGGTTGTTTATGCGTTGTGTGGTGCAGATCAGTCACTCCGACGGTTCCTTTGGAATCCTGTAGGACATAAAGCCTCCAATCACCATTTGATCCCCTTGTTTCATGGTAGCCCTGTAAGCATTTTTCACCTCAACACGTGCTAGCATGAATGTGACACCCTTTTGCGGTTGTTTACGCATCGTGTGGTGTAGATCGGTCGCTCCAATGGTTCCTTTGGAATTCTGGGAGACATAAAAGCCTCTGCTCACAATTTTACCCCCTTTTTTCATAGTAGTCTTGCATTCAGTATGTACCTCGTCATGCACTAGAATAAAAATGACACCCTTTTGCTATTGTTTACACATCGTGTGGTGCAGATCGGTTGCTCCAATGGTTCCTTCAGAATCCTACAAGATAGAAAGCCTTTAATCACCTTCCAATCTCCTTGTTTTCCTCATTTGCAAACCCTTTTAGCTTTATGACAATGATTTCCCCAAGCACGGTTGCTACCACCTCAAACATTGAGGTTCCCATCACAGTTCAAGGCATCGCAAGTGTCGAACAACTGCCTAGCCTAGTTCTGGGACCACGTCAATCCCTCAGGATCCAAAATTGAGTACCTAAGGGCTTGACCCAATAGCATGAGCGATATAACTTTCTCTACGCTAAGGTGTAGGCAAACCTGCCCTTAGATGTGTAAGAACTCGAAGATAAACATAGCTTCAAGTTCGCTTACTATAACAGGAAGGAATTTATTCCCACTCCCAGTGTTTCCATCCCTTTGACACAAATGCATCAATGGCTTATAGATCAGCTGATCTAGGTGACTAGGCCTAGAGAGCCACAAGACACAGTATCTCACCATGACGAGGCTTTCTAGGATGGGCAGAAGGAACTAGATTCCCAATCCGATGGGGGGGGGGGTCAAACCAATCCTACCACCATCCCTCCTACCCCATCTTTTTGGATAAACCCGTTTTCTACTATCACCCCCTTCATGATCACAGCTGCACCGTCACAACCTACGATTCCATCAGTAACGAGTAGCCATACCATGCCCTCGATATATCAACACACCTATGCTCCTATCTCAGCCTTAGCAACTACCCCTCTGCAAACTGTTCACCCATCCTTTTTTGCTTCGCAACACACACCAATCATGGCTACCTTGCCCCATATTCATACCATACCTACCTCATAATCATATGTAGCTTCTATCTCTATTCCTGCATTTACACCTATCTCACCATTAGTAGTGGGCCCAGGCTCGTCCACATGGTGGATCCCATTCACTTCTCCTTCTACTACACAACCATTGTAAATGTTGCACTACGCTCACCATCAAACCTACCAAGTCCCACAAATAGTAAAACCAAGCACGGGACTATGGTCTATTCCATTGGCCACATAGGCTGCCTATCTCATAGCACAACTAGCTATTGCTGCTACAATAACACCACCTACAGGGTGGTGGATTGCATAAGTAGCACCATTCATAGGGGCCACCCCAATGGCACCGACTATGGGTCATGTTGCTACCCCTTCCACACCATAGATGGGAGCTACCCTAGTAGTTCCCCAATCATCCACATCATCTCCAGGTCTGGATCAAGCATTCTAGCTTATCTAGACCCTTATAGAGGAAATAAAATGCCTCAAGGTTGTTAGTTCTAATATGGTATAGGTCATGGACCTCTACCAGGATGATCCCATCTGCCTGGCAATCCCCACACTAACTTTACCCCCTAGGATGCCACTCCCCCATTTCATAAAATATAATGGGGAGGATGATCCAAATGCACATCTTGTTATGTTTAGGTCCAAGTTCCTTCTTCTGCAACAATGGACACATACGATCTCTGTTTCTTTGCCATGTTTTTGACAAGAAAAGCCCTGGACTAGTACCATGCGCTTCCAAAGTCCTTCATATCAATCCTAGAGGAGCTTCTGATCCATTTCGTAATGCGTTTCAAGTACAACTTGAGACCAGAGGTCATGCTGGATCAATTGATAAGTGTGAAACAAGACTTGCTGGAACTAGTCCAAAAGTTCATCCAACGTTGGAGCATGACCCTTAACAAAATCCGCAACCTCATCATGGAGGCCCACTTGCTAGCCATCTTTAAGGATGTGATGAATGACTTTATTAAGTCTAAGTTGTATTATCTCGCTCCACGGACTTTAGTCAGGCTTTTTCCCAAAGTAAGAGCATACAAGATGCAGCTGAGGAAAGAAAAGACCAGGCCTACGTTACATACAAGAATACCTTCATGAAGAAGGACAAAGACAAGGGTAAGGCTGCAACAGCCACTATGCCCATTGTGGCTAATGAGGCCAAACCCAAGAATAGTAACAAGAATAATAAGAAATCGGCCACACCTACAACTAACCCCATGCCCAAATAGGGTAATGCACCTCAACCTTCCACATCCGCACCTGAAGCATCTGCACCACCTAAACTAAACTTTGAGTGTAAAGATCGCTCAAAGTATACCCCATTGCCTATCAAGCCTTCAGATCTTCTGAAGCAATTATTGGTGCTAGGGTACATCCAACACAAGTGAATGTCGAAGGAGGGAGCCAGGAAACATTAGCAGTACTATGAACTTCTTAGGAAGCCCTCTTTGGCTTTGCCTACTAAGCCCCCAATTCCTAAGGGTTTTAGGCTAGAGTAGTTCTGTGACTACCATCAAGACTGTGGTCACAACAAAGATTACTACATGGTGTTAAAAGATAACACCCAAAGGATGATTAATTAGGGGAAACTAGTTCTGGATGAAGGCAACCCAGTTCACCCCGAAAATCAATCCCTACACATTTACATGGATCCTCTTAACTCCAACAATGCCGATTACATTATCAACACCATCGGCATTGATAGTAATCCCAGACCACCCCAGCAGCCATTTGTGGCCGTGTGCCTTAGCATAGCATGCCAGCACCACCAGCGGCTAATCTAACCCCGCAATAGCCTTTTGTCTTGAGAGTCTCCCTAGTCATTTGCCCCTGCACCACCTGCAAGCAAAACTGTGCCACTATGCACTAACACTATTAGCACCATTTGTTATGAGGGGGCCAAGCCATTCAATAGTCTCTACCCTGCATAAGACAACTTCATAGCCTTCTTGTCCTAAGAAACAAGAAGTGCCCTTCACGAGTGAGACGTCAAGGAAAAGTACCATCCTAGGTACTTCCAAGCCTATGCCCTTGTCCCCTGCATCTACATCCTCATCGCTGAAAGATAACGTTGCTATGCATGCACAGTCTTTGCCACCTCACCCAAAAGAGTCTGAACCCAGATCCAAAACTTTCTTTCCTCAGGAAATTCATCTCCTGGGATGAATGAAAGAAGAAAAAAGCAGTAAACAAGAAGGTGGCCAAAATCTTTTAAGCACTCTCACTCAGGTCAAGCAAGCTTTGAAACAGAAAAATACTACACTGAGCCTATATGACCTGATCATGACATCTACCACATACTATGAGGCTTTGGTCCACATGTTAACAACAATTCTAGTTGACGAGAACATGCCAGCAGAAGAAAAAGCAATCCACTCAGTCATGCTTCCTTCTGCTCCTATAGAGCCTTAGCCATCCCAATTGACTTTCTACGATGATTGCATTAAGGAAGATCCTGAAAAGGGTCAGGTGACTACAACACCCCTGTTCATCACAATTCGGGTCAGCAAACATAAGATTCGAAGGGTACATGTTGATGATGGGGCCGCTACAAACATCATCCCTTTTCCTATTATGGATAAGCTAGGTTTGGTCGACCAAATTAGACCCACAACAATGTCATGCTTAAAGTCATTCCATGGGGCATGGGTCGTGGTGAAAGGCATGGTCCACATTGACTTCGTGGCAAGGGACCAGTTCCCCACAAATGCAACATTCATCGTGGTCAAAGAGATGCTCAGGTTTAACCTAATCTTCGAGAGGTCATGGTTAGCGCAACTTAGGGCTATCTCTTCACCCATTCATCAAAAGATCCATCTACCCTATGTAGGGAGGGAGGTGGTAATCCATGGCAACAAGGTAGCAACACAAGCTATCAACAACATTGATATGGAACAGGGCTTAGAGGTCGTAACCTCTAAGAATGAAGTGCCTATCTATGTAAATACTAACCATTCAACAAGGGAGTTGGCTCAACATGCTGGCTCAGAAAATGAAAACACATGGGCTAAGTTGCCCTTCCAAGCGAAGGACAATGATGTAGACGAAGGTCGTACCAAAGCGTCTCGGCCTTACACCTCGTCCAATCCACAATGGATTAGGAAGCAATTATGCATAATGTAACAACCCTATTGCATCCTAGCCTATCAACACCCATTGTATAGTTATCGCTTATTCACCTCACATCTATCCATCTATGCTAGGTACACAAACTTACTTCCTTTAAACTGTTAACATATCTTCTATTTATGTGAAACTTCTCCACGGCCCGCTAAGGCCTAAAAATGGCAAGATTTCTTCTATTTACATCACATTCAATGGCCCGAAATGACCTAAAACTAGCAACGGCTCGAAATGGCCTAAAACTAGGAATGGCCCAAAATGGCCTAAAACTAGCGATGGCCCAAAATGGCCTAAAACTAAAACATTAAAAATGAAAACATAAAATCGATCACATAGAGAATGCACAAGCTAGCATAAGATCAATTTTCTTTCAAAATTTTCTTCTTTCATTCAAATTTTTTCCATCAAACAATGTTTGCAACAGTTTTGCAAAAAATACAAAAAATAAAAAACCCATGCTGTCATAAGTCATCTTCGTCGGCATCATCTTCACCTATACAGTTGCCTTCCACATTGTTTCCTTCTGCATCACCTTCCTCTGCACTACCCTTTTTTGCCTCTTCATTTTCACCCTCTACGGGCCCTGCGTCTTCATCATGAATCTGCATTGTAAATAGTGAAGTAGTCAACTAGAGAAATACATGAAAGCTAGAATAGAGCATAAGCCTTTGCATAGCAGAAAGTGACTAACTCGAGAAGGCCCCGCATCTACCTCGAGGGGTATGCAATCCAAACCGAGCCCGAGGTAGTGCTAGACCTCCTCCTCTATGATATTTTCCCAGTACCTGTCACTTGGTTTAGCATTTACAGCAGTTTTCTTCTTTGCAATGGCCATCCATCTTGGCAGTCTCAGAGAAAAGGAGGCAATGGCAGTCTCACCTGTGGGAAGATCCACTTCCTGTTTATGGGATTCACTAACCATCACTTTCTTCATGAACTTGTTCTAAGTCTTAGAAGCGCCAATGGCATTCAGGAATGCTTCCTAGGTAAACACCTTCACTGAAGCATCCCAGTATTTTTTGTGATAGGTGACACATTCCAATTTATACGTATGTTTATGGTTCTTCTAGGACTGCCCTCACTCTTAAACTCTAGCGTTGTAGTCTTTCCAGTCATGGTTCTTCTGAGCCAACAAGTCCATCTAGATACACTGTTCTATTATCTCCTAGGTAGCCTTGTTGTTGCACCACATGGATATCCAATATCTAACATAATCTATGGCAACCATGCACCAACTACCATCATTGGTATCATGAGCTAGGAGGAACTCGTTCCTGGATTGGAGGTCTCCCACCTTAGTGCTCAATTCAGCCTTCTCTTTCTTAGTCCTCTGGACCCATTTCCATAGGTCTTCATTGATGCACCTACACTCCCACAAGGAGCATTCTGAGTGCAAAGCGCATTTTCTAGCCTTTTCATATATGCAACGAGGCACCTTGGCCACTTTAGGTAAGAATGTAGGTATGGTGTCGACTTTCAATGCCTGTTTCGGGTACCACTTGAGTCGAGAGGCTGTGACCACACAAAAAGCGCATTATTCACACTAGCATAGCAAAGTTAGTGACTCAAGAAGTCTAGTGTAGCAACCTCAAAAAACCAAGCGTAGCAACTTTACTTACCCACATCCAGATTGAGATGTCTGAGACGGCCAATCATGTTGTTAATGACCCCTTGCATGAAAGTAAGCTTGTTGGGGGTCTTGGCCCATGGTTCCAAGTGAGTCAAGGGAGGTCTTGCAACATTAACAGTGGTGTCTATCATACAATCGAATGTGTCAGTAATGATCGAGATGGACTACAACAAAGTTGTGAGTAACACGAACAACAGTGTAAGGGCTCCTACCCAGTAAACCCTCAGGGGTGATAACAGGGGGATCACCCATCAACATATTGTCGAATATATTTTCAAACTCATGAGCATCTAATTGTAGTTCCCCTCATTTTTGGCTCAAAACTATGGTAGCACCCTTAACATTCGTCTGCTCCCCCGATGTTGAACTACATTCAACAAAGGAATCTCCAGCAGAAGTCACTTCCCGGTTGATGTAGGCTTCCTCTTTATTTGTTGGGGCCTTTATTTTCAAGGCACCAACATCTTCCTCATCCATAGGAGACTCCTCCTCATCACCAAAAAGGTCCTCCTCTTTAGTAGGAGCATTTTCTTTGTCAACAGGAGCCCCTTCCATTGTGATGAGGGCTCCTTCTTCTCTCCTAACTGGGGTCGTTTCCTTTGAGACTGGGGCCTCCATGTCTTTATTTGTTAGTCCCATCTTGGGGACCAACACCTCTTCATCACCTTCCTCTTCTTCTTCTTCTTCCTCTGGCAGCAAAAAATATATTCGCATTATAGCCTAAATCGCGTTAGCTTAGAGTAGGTGCGACATTATGCTACGCTGCCTAGCGTAGCACAGCATAGCAAGAATTTAATCAAAAGGTGAAAAAACAAACATAGAGAAGAGAATTTACTGATGGGAGGCTGTATCCTACATAGCTTAAACCGTAGTGATGGCCCCCCTTCCTCATCCATACCGGATGACTCCTTGGCTAGACGAGACCTCTTTCACCGCAACTTGGTGGCCACCATCTCAGCAATGAGACGTTTTCCCTGCAACACGCTACCTATAGCAATAGGGGGTGCCTCTCCCATGCTATCCTAGCCACGAAAGTTGTGGGCCATCCGATCCTTACTCATCATTGAAAATGACTCCCCAATAGCTTCTGGGGGATCTTGGGCTTGAGTGGTCTAGAGGATTTGCAGATCCACGGTTTGGAAATCTAGTTACAATCTCGCATAACCTAGACTCCATTCTCATAGACTACCAAGAAC
Source organism: Gnetum montanum (assembly GCA_015680685.1). Taxonomy (NCBI): domain Eukaryota; kingdom Viridiplantae; phylum Streptophyta; class Gnetopsida; order Gnetales; family Gnetaceae; genus Gnetum; species Gnetum montanum. Next base: position 1,420,930 of record MNCI01001825.1, read on the forward strand.
TCTGCGAAACACCACAAGCAAGCTATGTAAAAGGCATGGTGCACATTGAAACGGGACTCATGCTTCTTATGAAGCTTGACTATTTCAGCTTGCAGGCCTTTACAAACATGCCTGGCCCAATTGTAATGGGGCCCCTCTTCCATTACCGCCCTCATCACCTAGGCTTGCTCAATCCCAATAATATTTTCTTGAGAAAGCAGCTAGGGGAACGCATGGGCATGGAAGATGGGGTAAACATCTTTGATAGCTTTCAGCTTGACCTTCTCCATGAGGATCCCCTTTCACCCTCTTGCAACCCCTAGCCACTGCTCAATGTCCCTATGATGGTTCGCCTCTTTCTTGGTCTTTGACCCTATAGGGAGACCATCAGTAGGGACATCAAAAAGGTCTACGAATAGCTGATCATTCATTTTAAGGACCACCTGCACGCACACCATGTACATGTGTACGGAAGTGATCTACCTTTTCAGAAAAGGAGTTGGCTAGGGCAAGCATATCAGTGACAGGGATGCTTGGGTTCGTGGCCAGGAAAAAATCCATGAGCCTAGCATCCTAAAGGTGCTCGATCAAGGATTCTAAGGCTATGTTGCATAACTAGCATTGGCTCTCATATACCTCCCCATACTTGAAGTAGATGTTGGCCTCCTAATGCCCAGAGGTGATCACTGTCACCTCCTGGGACTTCTTCACTACTATAGCAGTTTGCACAAAAACACAAAAAAGAAAAAAGCAAGTTAGAAAAGGCATAAGCAATAGAAAAAATAGTAACAACACATGAACATGTAGTAATTTACTATTTATCTTACCAGGTCTAAACGGTGATGGAAATGGCGAAAGATCAACCAAGACATCTTCAACAGTGATCGATTTAAAGGGTGTCCATCCCCCATCCAACCATCCGAACTTCTTGCATCTGTCGTAGACCTTGGAATACTAGGTTGGGTAGGTTTTGTCCTCACCCCCGCATTAGCCTATCATCCTTGCATGCATATTCTCAGCGGAAGAAAACTCCTACAACACCATCTATGCTGAGGCCAGTACATCCGTATCACCATGAAGCCCATTCTCTTTGATGAAAAACCTAGTAACAAAGACACATTATTAACATTTTCCTAGCATAGCAAACATTGCACAGCGTAGAGGAACATGTCTACAAAACTCACCTTCCAGCATAGTAAATGGTTCCTGGTGGGTTCTAGAAGCACGTTCCCATGTGACGCGTAATAAACAAAGTGTTGTATGGATGGTAGCAATTATACCCAAGCATCTCCCAGATCCAAGCCAAATGCCTCAAATTTCTTAGGCACTGACTGGATCCTTCTCCTTGCCCGTTGCTAACTACTCCATCCATCAAAAATCATAGAATACCCCGATTTGTCCCAGGAAACAGGGTTTCTGTTATGACAGCCACTACCTCATCCACCAAATGTGACCAAACGATCACACTGAAGCACTAGAGGAGAAATTACAGAAAGTCCTGCGCTCCTTCCCAGAACCAGATTGCCTGCTGCCCCACACGTGCATGGGGTGGAGGGACATTGGTCACTAGTTCACTTACGCAACATAGGACCCCTACTATTTCTAGGAAAATCAAGATTAGCCTTAGTGCCACCCTGCACAACACAATAGCAAATATTAACAACATGTTTGAGTGGAGTTCAAATATAGTGTAGCACAATTAGCATTTAACAAATAGCGTAGCACATTTCTCCTCATGCATATAGCATAGCAAAAAATACGAAGGCAATAGCATAGCAGAATTAGATTAGCGTAGCAACAACAAAACTAAAGACAAATCTTTAAAAAAAGAAAAATTTAGTACACTATATCCATTCAAAAAATCTTCCTGACAAAGCAATTAGCATCACACCGTGACAGAACACATGTTACACTATCACATCACGCACATGGCTAAACCCTCCTGAGGATCATACACTACACTATTTGCATGCCAAGTGGCTAAAATTATCCAAGCCCCTATAGCAATGGTAGCCACAGTGATGGTGGTCCAGGTGGCATTGCCTGCAACCTTAGTGTAGTGTCCATACATCCATCGTGGCCGAATCAGCAACAGTGATGGTGTATAAGCCAAAATAACAACAACACGATGATAGAAAACACAGATTACAAAACAAAAACCACAGGAACAAAAAAAAATAGAAGCAATAATAGAGGCATAGGAAAAACAAAGGGAGCATAGCAGCCTACCAGACCAATGGTGTCTCCTCTTGCACCACGACATGTGCCTGTGACACACACCCTAGGGTTTCCTTCACTTCATCGACCTTGGCGAGTGCTAGGTGTTTGCGTTCTTTCCTAGGAGCCATTATTTTTTTTGCCAACTCTTTCTTCGTTGCTACGTTGAATTGCCTTACTCTCAATTGGCACAATTTCTGTATGATTCGAATGTGGGCTCTGTGCTGTTACGGTGAAAATGACAAGTTTACCTAGGTAAACCCCTATTTATAGCTGCAATGGTGAAAAGGAAACTTGTCATTCTCTCTCCCTATTTAATGTGGGATGTTCTATATAGTGTAGCATGCCCACCACAGCGTAGTAGCACTGTTTTCATTAAGGCAGGTGGGTCTGAGTGAAAACCCTTGACACGCTTCAAACTAGCTATTTGCCTTCACAAAAATATCTCGTTAGCAATCCGCAAAGACCTTAAACTAGAAATCCTAATGCATATTTTCAATCTAGTTAGCGGTCCGTAAAGACCTTAAACTAATCTACCTTTCGCTCTCCTTAGAATAGCCTGTTAGCAGTTTGCAAAGACCTTAAACTAGCAATTTCAACCTTTTACTCGTTAGCGGTCCACAAAGACCTTAAACTAGTAGCTTCCAACCTCTTGCATTTTAGCAGTCTAGAATGACCTTAAACTAACACTCTAATCTATTGGTAGTCTGTAAAGACATTAAATTAGCAATTTTTCATTTTTACACTAGAAGTTTTGCATTTTTACACTAGCAGTTTTGCATCTTTACCTCCAGGCGGTCCGCCACAACCTTAAACTGACAAATCTTAAGCTTTGTATCATATGTTATACTCATTTCTATTGTTCACATTTCATTGCCACTTTGCAAATGTTCAATATAGGTATCTCTTGACTAGACATTCATCACATTTTGGCAGGTCAAGCGAGGATGGAAATCCATCATGATCTCTCTTCATCTTTAGCTTTAATAGGCCCACACGGCGAACTCGTGAGACAACTAAACCTAGAGTTAATAGACTGGGAATCACCCACAATTAGCACCATAGTATCCTTAGAAGCATCCCCAGACTTGCCTGAGCATCTGGTCCAAGCCCTAGATTTAGAAGCTGGAGATGTAACTGAGGATCCTCTCATTGAAACACCTATGACCACATCCAAGGGAGAGATAAAAATGTTGAACCTTAGTTCACTCCTAGATTCGCAGATGCATAAAGATGTAGCCAAAATTCTACAGGATAATATTGAAGTCCTCGCGTGGTCATATAATGACATGCCAGGTTTAGATCTAAGGCTGATATAGCACAACATCGTGTTAGACCCGCGCATGAAAGTAGTTAAGTAGAAGGCTCGCAAGATTAAACTAGAGATTACACTAGCTGTACGGGATGAAATCACCAAGCTGTATCAGGTTGGTTTCATCTAGGCAGTTGATTACTCGGAATGGGTGTCTAACATTGTTATGGTTTCTAAGAAAATGGAAGGGATATGTATCTGTATAGACTTTCAAGATCTAAACAAGGCCACGATCAAAGACAACTTCTCACTTCCAAGTATTGATCAACTCATCAACACTACGACTAGTCATGCACTATTATCCTTAATGGATGGCTTCTCTGGCTACAACCAAATTTGCATCAACCCAGAGCATCAGTTAAAAACTACCTTTACGACCCCATGGGGTAGCTTTTGTTACACTATGATGCCTTTCTGGCTCAAAAATGCTAGAGAAACCTACCAGAGAGCCATGACATACACCTTTAGCAACTACATACTAGAAACACTAAACAACTACGTGGATGATATAGTGGTTAAATCTAAAGAGGCTATTGATCATCCCAACAATCTAAGTGTAGTTCTCAAACATTGTCAAATGCATGATTTACATCTCAACCTAAAAAAGTGTGTCTTTGAGGTGAAAACTAGATGCATGTTAGGGTTTGTAGTATTGAAGGCTAGAATACAGGTGGACCCTGACAAAGTTAAGGCCATCGTCAACCTGGCACCTCCTACAAACCTTAAAGAACTGTGTAGGCTATAGGGTAGAGTACAGTTCATCAGAAGGTTTATAGCAAAGTTGATTAACAAGTTACACCCTATGCAACATCTTTTAAAGAAAGGGGTTAACTTCGAATGGACAACTCAATGCCAACAAGCTTTTGATGATCTAAAGAAAGAGCTTTTGCACCTCCCAACTATTTTCCCATCATAGAGGGATAAGCCTTTCTTCATCTACCTTGACACCTTGGACACATCTATTGTAGCATTGTTATGTCAGAAATGAGATGATAGTTCTGAGATACCAGTGTACTACCTAAGTCATGCACTAAATACAATGAGGTGAAGAGAAACTACCTTGCCTTAGTGTTTGCATTGAAGAAGTGGAGGCACTACCTGTTTCGTAGCAAGATTAACATTATTTGCAAGAGCAACATACTCTGAGCTATGAAAAATAACCTATATGAAAGCAACAAGATAGCTCGATGGAAAGCAATAATAGCAGAATTCGATTTGCATTATGTGAGCCAGTCATCAATGAGAGGTCAAGCTATAGCAACGTAACTTACAATCTCACCCGTCGATGATCAAGTGATCATAGACCCCAAATTCCCTGATGAGCATGTTAGCACTATCAACATTGTCCCGCCACATCTTAAGGCTACTTTAAATTTTGATGGTGCCTCGACCGCACAAGGGCGTAGTGCAGCTACCGTCATTACGTTCCCCTCTGCGGAAATGCAACCTTTTGCTTATCTTTTTGCGTTTCTTTATACTAACGATGTGGCAGAGTATGAAGGGTTACTCAAGGACCTCTTAGCTACCCAAGAATTATGCATACAACACCTGGTGATTTGTAGAGATTCACAACTAGTTGTGAATCAAATCACCGAGGTCTACGCCTGCAAAGCTACACACCTACAACCCTATTGTGACCTAGCGAAAACCTTTCTCAAACAATTTGCAACTACGGACATGCAACACATGCCATGCAACGAAAACACCATAGCAGATGCGTTGGCCACCCTGGCATTAAACGTGCCACCACAATTGTTTGCAAGTTTGCTAGCCTTGATCACCGAGTATACGAAGCCTATCACTCAGGCGATACACGTAGCCTCTGTTAGCGCTATAGATACCTAGGAGTGGTACTCCAACATTAAAGCCTACTTGCAACATGGTGATCCCCCAAGTGAATTGACATCTACCTAGAGGGATGCAATTCATAAGCATGCTCGGCAATATGTGCTCACGGGAGACAATGCCCTCTGCAAACACTCCTATGATGGGATATTGCTAGCATGCATAAATGAGGAGTAAGCATAGAAGGTAATTAATGAAGTACACGAGGGACTGTGTGGTGGACACATAGCACCTAGGGCCATGGCTGTAAAAATCAGGCGTCTAGGGTACTATTGGCCTCACATGGAGCATGATTGCCTGGCCAAAGTCAGAATGTGTGATACGTGCCAAAGATACGCAAATCTCATACACGTTTCACCTACAGAATTACATCCGACCTAGATCATGTGGCCTTTCCAACGATGGAAACTAGACATCATAGGACCTATCACACCTAAGTCTTTCGCAGGGCATAGCTTCATCATCACCACCACTAAGTATTTTACTAAGTGGGTAGTGGCTATTCTATTGAGGAAGACTATATCTTAACAGGTTTGCCACTTTATCTTGGACAACATCGTGACAAGGTTTGGGCTTTCCATGACTATTGTGCTTGACAATGGGCCACAATTTAGTAGTGCGAAAACCCGAACCTTTTGCAGCAATCTTGGTATCAGACAATCATTCTCCTTGCCATATTACCCACAAGTGAATGGACAAGTAGAGGGTACAAAAAATTCCATCATCAACTTGCTAAAGAAAATCCTTAACAACAGCAAGAGGCGATGGCATGAGCAAATCCTCTATGTGTTGTGGGCTTACAAGATGACATGCAAGACTACAACAGGTAAGACACCTTATAGTCTTATTTATGGATCTGAAGTAGTGTTACCTCTTGAGTTGCAGGTGCCATCACTCTAGATGATCCTATCAAATTTCATGAGCGAAGCCCAAAACAACAAGTCGAGGATCATTGACCTCGACTCAATAGAGGAGGAGTGTGCACAAACACTAGGTCGCATAGAGCATTATCAAAACAACCAGTGGTAGAAAGATCATGAAAATCTACATCAATGGCCAATACAAAAGGGAGACTTTATTCTCAAGGTTGTCTATGAGCATATGAATAAATTCTCAGAAACTAGAAAGGTCCATACATGGTCACAAAAGCCTTTGAGAATGGGGCCTTCAAGCAGGCTAACATGGACAACAACGAGTTTGCAAATCCAGTGAATCACTCATACCTCAAGTCATACTACATCTGATGCATGAAGCAGATAAACCAACATCCGCTACGATGTAAAATTGGAAAAGGTAAGCGATCATCTGCTACGACTTAAAACTGGGATAGAACATCTGCTACGACGTAAAATTGGCAAAGCTTCACCAACATCCACTACGACGTAAAACTGACAAAGGTAAGTAATCATCCACTATGATGTTAAACTGGCACAGATAGTCTGCTATGACTATAAATTGACACAAACTATCTGCCATGACATAAAACTAGCAAAGCACATCTACTACAACGTAAAACTAGCAAAGTTGAGCACACGTCCGCTATGACATAAAACTGGCCAAGCTCATCCACTACGATGTAAAACTGGCACAAACAGTCTGCTATGACTATAAACTGGCATAGATCATTTGCTACGACATAAAACTGCAATAGACAATCTTCTATGACTATAAACTAGCATAGACCATCTACTATGACATTAAAGTGGCTAAGCCACCATCCACTATAATGTTAAACTAGCACTATGGTCTGCTGGGACCTTAAACTAGCACAGCCACCGTCTACTATGACATTAAACTAGCTGATCCACCATCCACTACAACATTAAACTAGCACTACAGTCTACTAGGACCTTAACTAGCATAGCCACCATCCACTACGACGTTAAACTAGCTGATCCACTATCCACTACGATGTTAAACTAGCACTGCGGTCTGCTAGCACCTTAAACTAGCGCACCACGGTCTATTGATACCTTAAACTAGTGCATCAGATGGTCTACCAGGACCTTAAACTAGGTTTGCGGCACATCCCCAGCATGCATCATGACTCATCAAGCAAGCGAGTATGCACAATGCCAACACGGGGTGGGACGTTCCAGCTCTAGAATGTAGTTCACGATGCTAAGAAAATACCTTTTGGAATATATGCAACACCACTACTCCTAGCATCTTGTTGATCCTCTAGAGATGTCTTCTGACATCCTGCTAACCCTCCAGAGCTACCGCCACCATGTCTCATTGACCTGGTGATAGCTTCCCTGGTCAACACCTGCTACTAGAGTCCCAGTAGTATTGTTGCCCAGCCATAGTGTTTCTATCCTCCAGCCCCCACTGTCACCCAAGCTCAAAAGACGTTTAGCTGCTAGGTATCCCATCTCATAACTGAACTACATAAATTTTCTCTTGGGTGGGGATTCCTAAGCATCTGCATTTATAGTAACTCCTAGCCTCCTCGATGCCTACTTCTCCACACTAATGCTACCAAGGCTGCTACTGGCCTTCCTAGTTTGGACGTTGCATGCCTCAGCAACAATGTCCAAAGCTCCAGCAGCGTCCACAGCAAGCAAGACCTTCACCATCATTTTGCATCATGGTTGTTTCTCCTGGTTTGCTTTCTGTTATGTTTGCAGGGTGTGTACTAGAGGGGTGTCAATCATAGTGCATTGTACCATGGCGGTAGGACACTATATCGTTACAAGATGGTCATCTTGATTAGCTTGGCTACTTCAGAGTGCACATCTTTTCCTCCCCTTAAACCCCTTTACCTTATTTCTTACACTCGTAATCCACTCTCTCGCCTCTTTTACAAGCTTTTCCTAATGCCTGTCAAGCCCTCCCATATGCTCGACCACAAAGTCCATGACGTGCATAACACAACTCGCCGCATGGGAAGCACCTATAGGTGGGTTAAGGCCCCACATGGATGTAACACAACTCATCCTGGGAAAGAAACACCTATCCTACAACAACAAGGTTCTTTGAAAATGTAAATGGCAAAACAGCACAAGCAAAAGTGTAAAAGAACAAAGCTCATACAAAAAAATGTGCCTAAAACAAATGGCACATAGGCTATTTTGCAATCATCCTCTCTAAGCATTTTGACAAGAGGTCGAAGGTTGGAAAAATTAAAGATGACCACGCAAACAACTCCCTCACAAGCATTCTAACGAGGGATTTTACTAAGTTTCTTCTTTACCATTTTCTTGAACCTCCTTCCCACGTGCTTAACCCTTCCCTTTTCCCTACATAACCAATGCAACACTCTCAAGCATAGCTAAGCGACATCTTGGCAATCACCAAAGACCAATGTTAGCATTTTGTCTTTTATGGTGTTTCGTATTCTTTGTCGGCATCTCTTGGGTCCATCCTCTAGACGTCAATAAAGAGGGGCCAATGAAACACCCTAAATTTTCAAGGCATTCTTACTTCACCAGGTCCTGGAACTAAGGCAAAAATTTCCACAAGTGTAGCCTCATGACCATTTGGCAGGAAATGGATGCTCTGAGTTCAGACTATTTGGTTTGGACAATTTAACTGGCTGAGAATTCACTTAAAAAGCATGCTAAGGGTTGTTGACAATGCTCAGGATCAACAAAATAGTTCGGCAAGTTTTCTAGTCAACAAGTTTGCTATGCTACACTATGCTATGTAGCATCGCAGTCCTCAGAAGATAGTTGCTCAAGTGACCAAACTGTTAGAAGACGAAGTGCTACGCTATGCAACATAGCATGACGTAGCAAAGGCAAAAGAAAAAATCCCAGCTTACCTAGTAATTCCAATTGCACTCGGCAAGCACTTCGGCCTTCAAAACCAATTATCTTGTTCAACTTCAAGTCCTTCAACAAAGCTCCTCTTACTAGAAAAGTGGCAGATTAAGCAAAAAGTAGGCTATGTTGGCTAGTATGCTATGCTACGCTGCATAGCGTAGCATGGTGTAGCGATGATGCAAGAATGACAAAAGACATCTTAAAATGTAGGATCAGCAAGTTCAGAGGATTCACGTTGCAAAGAACAAAGGTTGCAGATTGTTAGCATGATCTTCAAACAAATGTTTACAACTGCTACGCTGCTACACTACGTAGCATAGCATAGCATAGCAAACATGCAAAACTAGCCAAAACACTTCAAAGGCTTCTAGCACATGCAATTAACTCCAACATAAATTTATTCTTCAAATTGGTGGCTATGCTATGCTACACTACATAGTGTAGAAAGCAGCTACACTACACCAACATGCTATGCTCCATAGCGTAGTAGGCAGCTCTACTACATTAGTATGCTTCACTTCTTGTCTGCATCATTGGCACACCTAATCCTAGCATCTCCAATTCCAACAGTGTAATTGCAACGTGACAGGTTCATGATCAGCTTTGCATGTTCATGCAGCATGGACACATCAACATCTTGTGAGTCCAAGACACATGTCATCCAGGCCTTATTTCTTGCATCCTCCTAGGCCTATAAATACTCCAACGAGCAATGCTCAAAGGGTTGGCAAATTTTGAGGGGTTGTTGGCAAATTTGGTTGGCAATTTTGAGCATTGTTAGCATTTGCTGTTGGAAAATTGGAAATTCTGTTGTTTGGCAATTGTTGGTTAGCAAATTTGTGCAAAGGATGGGCAAAAACAAAATCCCCAGTTGGCAAATATAGTTAACAATTTGTTAACAAAATTGACAAGTTGGCTTTGTAGCATTTTTCATTATTGGCTCTTAAGTCTATGTTCAAGTGCACAATTGGCTTGCTTTGATCATCCTAGTTACTTTTGGGATCTTTATGCTTCCCTGTGTTTCTCAACCGATTGTATCCACCTTGACAAAGTAAAGTCGTAATCTTGAAGCGGTGCATTTCTTAAGTCTAGTTTGCTTTATTTTCCTACTTATCATTGCATTCTACATTGTTTTCACTTCCTTGCATTTAATAATTGTTATTTTACGCTATAAGCATTGTTTCCATATTAAAAATTTACATAAGGTTTAGTGACATCGACTAAGTCCCTGTCTGATTGACCAAACCGTTCAGGGCACCCTGCTTCCATTTTATCTGCACAGCCCTTGTGCGGATCCAAGGTTAGGACTATCCAACCAAAAACCTCTCAGTGTTTTCCAGCCATCGACGTTTTCAGTCGCTACAAGCTTTACTTATTGGATGTTGACCAACTACTTTTTATTTAGGCTTTCAGGTTTGTATAAAAACATGGCCCTAGAGGAAAAGGTTTGATTAATTATATAAGGTCACTTCCACAATGTCTAAAATTTTTCCTTCTAGGGTACATGTGTGGGGTTCTAGTAGAGAACCTTATCTTCTAGTTGAAGTTTTACTTTCCTAATTCTAAGGTCATGACATTACTTGTTGAATGCCTTGTGCACCTCATTCAAGGATAGGACCACTAATTGATTTTCATCTAGAACATTTAGGTTGATTAATCTTTCTTTTTGTGCTGGACTTAAGTTAAGATTTAGATCATAGGTTGTTGAGAGTGTACAGAGCTTAGACTAAATTAGGAGCATTAGAGGTTTTTTATACACTAACTTGTAGGGAGAATACCCAATAAAAAGTTTTCATGTTGAATGATAAGCCTAGAGAGCATTGTTGAGTTTTATACTCCAATCCTTCCTATATTTGCTAATGGTCTGTGTTAGTATTTTTCTGATCTCTCAGTTGGTTACCTCTACTAGATTTGTTGGCTTGGAGGTGATAAGGTGTTGTTAATTTATGTTCAAGCTCCAAGTGTTGCATCAATTTTCTAAAAGTGGCACCTGTGAAATGAGTTCCATTATTAGAAATTAGTGAACATGACACCCCAAACCTATTCATAATATTTTTTTGTATGAATCTAGTAGTAGTGGAAAATGTACAATCAGTAACGATTGTTGCTTCTACCCACTTTGTGCAATAGTCAACTGCTACTATAATATATGCCTTTTCATTGGACATGGATATGATGTGGTCCATGAAGTTAACGCACCATATATCAAAAGGTTCCTATGGTTGAATCCACTTTTGAGGACCTTCCATGTGAGCAGTCATCTTCCCATCTCATTGACAACATTCAAAAGACTTGACAAATTGGTGGGCATCCCTAAATATTGTAGGCCAATAGTATCTTCCCATCAGGATTTGTATGGCCATCTATCTCCTTGCATAGTGGCCTTCACAAGGTCCTTCATGAGCATCTTGGAGAATGCATTGTTTGTCTTTATTAGGGACACACCAAAAAATTAGGCCATCAGCACACACCTTATAGAGTTGTCCATTGATTTTCATGAAGTATTTGGCTTGATGAAGAAATTGTTGTTTCTTCTTGAAATCCAAATCTTGTGGAATCTCCTAAGTGAGAAGATAAGTAAGGATGCCATTATACCATGTTGTTTTTGTGGGTGTTTGTTTACTTATTACTCCAATAAAAAGGAGTTTGTTTGGAAACTAATCAGAGAGTAGGCTCTCCTTGTCTTTATTATTGCTTCTTAAGTGAGAGAGGTGGTTAGTGATCACATTCTTGGTCCCTTTTTGGTCTACCATTATGAGATCAAATTCTTGCAAGATCACAAGCAACCGTATGACACAAAGTCTTACCATTGGCTTGTTCATGAGGAACTAGATTGCACTATGGTTTGTATGCATAAATACTTTGTAACCAAGCACATAGTGCCTAAACTTTTCCAAAACCTACACCACTTCCATTAGTACTTGCTTCGTGGTGGTGTAATTTAACTATGCTCCCACAATGCTTTGGCTTGTGCAGTGGATGTAGTATGGATGTTTCTTATCATCCATTTGTGTGTGCACTACTCCTAAGGCATAGTTAGATGCATCTATCATGATGTGGAAGGGTTTGGACCAGTCTAGTGCTTGTAGGATTGGTGTTTCTATGATTTTTCCTTTTAACTATTGGAATCCATGTTCACATTCCATGGTCTAGATGAAAGATGCATCTTTCTTTGTAAGATTTACCAATGGCTTTGCAATCTTAGAGAAATTCTCTATGAATCGTCGGCAATAGCCAGTGTGTCTAAGGAATTATTAAACATCTTTAATAGTCTCTTGTTGATGTGTTATTCCTTGGATGACCCTTATCTTTTCTAGGTCTACCTCAATCCCTTTTTATGAAGTTATGTCCCTAGAATAATGCCTTCTTGGACCATGAGATGGCTCCTTTTCTAGTTAAGTTATATATTTGTTTCTATTCATCTCTTTAATACTTGCTCAAGGTGGTCCAAGGCTTGCTCAAATGTAGCTCCATAGGTGGAAAATTCATCCATGAAGACTTCAACACCACTCCCAATCTACTGTTGGAAGATACTAAGGACCAAGTGTTGAAATGTTGCAGGGGCATTATGCATACCGAATAACATCTTACAATATGCAAAAGTCCTCTAGGGACTTGTGAATGTTGTTTTGGCCTGATCTTTTAGTGTAATTTGGATTTGGTTATAGCCACTATAACCATCCAAGAAGCTATAATAACAATGCTCAAATATGGTGTCCAAAACTTAATCCACAAATTGCAAAGGAAAATGATCTTTAAATGTTTCCATATTCAATAGCCTCAATGTAGTCCTATCATTTTCCACCTTTTTTTGGCACAATTATGAGTGGGCTAACCCACTCACTATCCATGATGGGATAGATGAACCCTTCCCTAAGGAGTTGTTCAATTTCTTCTTTGATGATCAATTTCAATTTGGGGTTTAGTCACCTCTACGACTACCTTCTAGGATTCATGATCAGGTCAATGTAAATGTGATGTTGGCATATCCTTGGATCAATTCCTATTAGCTTTGGATATGACCAAGTAAAGGTTGTTGACCACTTGTTAACCAACTTCAATAGCTTTTCTTTTTGTTTAGAAGCAAGTTTGGCATTAATTATGATGACTTTACCATTATTTAAAAATGCATATTCCATATCAGCTAGTAAGGTTTTTAGCTCTAGAGGCTCTTGCTTGAAGTTATTAGGGATTTTCAACTCTTCCCAATAGGTATCATCATCTTCGTTAGAGAGTTGGGAATGAACTTGTTCAAGTTTGTCCATGCTTTTAACATAAGCACATGTTAGGCTCTCATTTGGTTCTATGCATAATGTGCTGCTATCTAAGTCAACTATCAGCTAGTGGATGCCCTTCTGTTTTGTGGCTACTATGTACAGACACCTTTGAATATTAATTTCTTTTGCACACTGATTACATGCTTTAATGTGTGTATTTTTGATTTACCAAATTCTTTGCACATAATTGCACTTGTTATCATTGTACGTGATGCATGGAAAATGCTTCTTCTCTATCTTGCCTAATTCATTTTCTTTGGATATTTCTAAAGATAGGTCCCTTATGCTGATATGTGCATCAACCATGCTTAACCAAGATCTTTCCATAATGATGGAGAAGTTACTTTTGTAGTTGTCCACCTTGATCACCAAAAAATCAGCAAGATAGGACCACCAACAAACTATGATCACAATGTCCTCTACTAACCCTAGAGGAATAGTAATTGACTGATCCACCAATTCCAAATGGATGTTGCTCTTCTTAAGAGGTGATAGCTGCCAGGCCTTGTACATGTCATGGGAGATGAGATTAACTTTAGAACTAGAGTAAATAAAAGCTTTGCATGGCTTATGTCTAATGATCTATAGATAAATGAGTGGGCTTCCTAGGGTCAGATATTTTTGTAGGAAGATTGCCAACCTTGATCTACTAAGAAACAACATGAGTTAGCATTACAGTGCAAATCCAAGGTGGCACTTGGTTTGAAGAGCACTCAAAGGTGTTTGATGTAGAGGATAAGGGTGTTGGAGATGCAAGGTGGTTAGCCGAACTAGATTGTAAGGGTTGAAGAGAACTGTTGGGTTAGAAGAAAGGCCTTTTCTAGATCGATTATCTAGGCCACTTATCTGGAAAGCCAGTTGTAAATAGACAACCCTCATAGCATTTTTTTGTTATGGCTATGGAGGAATCTTACCTTTCATGGATGGAGTAGGAGGTAACTAGGTTGAAGTGAAGGTGTGTGTGTAAACGGATGTGGAGGGTGGTATGGATATGGGTTTTCCCCTCAAATAGATGGTGAATGTGTTCGGTGGTACTATAGAGAGTAATAGTGATGTTGAAATGAGATATGAATTGTAGAACTTCTTGGAGAGATGGGTTGATAAACATAGTACTCATATGGATCTGGTTGCCTATAAGGGTACTATTTCCTTGGCGGTGGCATTCCCCACAATTTTGCTTGGTGCCACTATTGATATTGTTCATAAGGTTGTGGAGGAGCTCCACTTGGGTAGTAAGCTTGTTGTTGTTGGTGGAACTACCTTGGATTACCTTGAGGATAAAGCAATTGTCTAAGTTCCTACCTATGTGCTAGTCAAGGATTCAATGCATACACCCCCAGACTCTTGTAAGTGTCACACCATAGGACAACACCCATTTGGATGTTTGTATTAATAGATGTCACAATTAGTTTCATTATCAGAGTCAATTTCCACAACTTCCTCTACTACTACAACTTTGCCCTTACCTCTTTGGTAGGCATGTTCAGCTTCTTTGTGCCTTCTGCAGTTATGATTACTATTTTGCTCTTTGGATTCTTTAGCAATCTTCATAGTAGTTTGAAATTTTTCATCCAAAGAGTCCTATAATTTATAAACCTTTGCTAAAATATCAAAAAAAAAAATTTGGATGGGCAAGATTTTTCTATTCACCACTTCATCAAGTGGTGACTGTTCCTCATCACAAAATCAAACCTCTCATTTCCTGATGGAAGGATCCCTATTATACTCTTCTGGACATTCATTTTTTTGTAGCTCACCTTCTTCTTTTGCTACCTACTCAATTAGCCTTTGAATCTGATGAGTTCTTAGTTTAGACAATCTTCCTTAGGCATACACCCTAAGGGTTCTTCTAGTTTCTACTCTGAGCCCATCTATAATGTGATGAAGTTGTTCCCTTTGAGAATAACCATGGCTAGGGCATCAGTGTAAGAGTGAATAGTATCTACCCACGGTAGCATCTAAGGGTTCATGTGTTCCCTTTTTCTAGCCTTGGATTTACCTTCTTAGATTAGACACTCTAGAGTACATTTGATATTTTTCATTAAATAGCTCTAACATGGTACTCCATTAGTGAATAGATTCCAACTCCAACGATCGGTACTAGATTTTAGCTTCCTTGATGAGTGTCCTAGGGAAAATCTTGAGTTTCTACCATTCATTCTCTATTTTTTGTAAGGCATAGACATCATGGAAAGCTTGTAGATATGTCTATGAATCAGAGTTATATCCCACCTCAAATATTGGAATATTGTTCATGTCTAAGCATTTGATCCAACTATCTTTCATATGCTTAGTTGGTATTTTAATTGCCTCTACAATGTTGAGCATACTTCAAGTCGCTAACAAAGGTTCATCATCATCATTGCATCGATGACGCTGATGATGGTTTTGAACACACCTTCAATCTTGGTGGCCTTCATGGTCATTGTTGTCTCATTGATCACCTTCATCATGATTATTTCAATGGTGGCTTCTATGAGAACCATCAAATGAAGAGGAATGTTCAAAATCGGATGCAAAGGATGAAGAGGAAGATGGACCACCACCACCATCACAGTGTCCACCACCACTCTTTTTCTTATTATGATTACCATCCTTAGATCCCTTGCTATTGTGATGCTTGCCCGAGTCTCTACTTTGACTATCACTTTTTCCTAAACTTGATTTATGAATAGTGGATTGTAGGTTCAAGTTCACATCCTCATCACCAATATTAAGGAGTGGAGAATCTTCATGTTACGAACCTTTAGTAGGAAGATCCTCATTATCATCTTGATTTAGTAAGAACAAGTGACTAGTGTAATGTTTTCCCTTTATAGCCTTATGAAGCTTCTCCTGACATTGATCTTTCTTGCATTGTGTTTCAGTGGGATAGTAGTTTCAAGCATCATATACATTCATAACATATTCTTCGTGAAGATCTGAGATGTCCAACTTTTTAAGAGTTTTAAGTAGCATCCCTAGCACAGATTGATTAGGGGGTAAGAGAATGTTATTCTCCATATCATGCCATCATAGTTGTTCATCTTAATGTAGGATGAACGTAAAGTTTGATACATACTCATCTGGATGAGTATATACTACTTTGCATTCTTGTGGGACTAGCAGTTTAACTTCTTCATGCTTGTGAGAAGAAGAAGACATTTTGCAAAACAAAATAAAATTATCAATGTGATTTTATAATTCTATGTATAGAAAGAAAGATATTAACCTTGAGGTTCATACAATGATATTAATGGTATTCACTTAAACCTAAATAGTACACATTTCAACAAACAAAGTCCTTGGCAATGGCACCAATGATGAGCGATGAGGTACCCCTACATCTAACCATATGAATCACAAAGTCTTCACACACGATCTGGTCATATTCCATGGACTTCATCATTTCTAGTGCACTAGTCTTCTAGGAAGTGAATTTTGCCTTAAGGCTAATCGTTGTCTTCCCAATTACACTTGTGATGTACACTGGTATGGTTAAGTGTAATTAAGGCATCTAATTTTTATCATTTTATGTTTTATGATTTTCCTATTCAAAGGAAGATAAAAGTGATTAGATTAACTAATTTAAATTAACTAAGTAACTAAGATCTAACTAATCCTAACATAAGCATCCAGAACCACTTTCTGCACACATCCTAAACCCAGATATCCACTGCTAGTCAACCAAGAACTATGCTACTGGGTGTACCAAGCAATATTGCTGCTAGGATTACCAAGCGAATATGTGTTACACTCAAAGTGGTTGTACTTATGTGTGTAATATTTCTTGCTTAATTGCTTCATTAACTTAATTACTGGAAACACTTAATAAAAAATTGAAAGCATTGAATAAATAATTGGAAACATCAAATGCACAAATAAAATATTTAGTCTATCTAAAATGCTGCAAGGTTTATCAGAAAGCTCATCTTTATTACTGCACACACTATTATGCTTAGGGTACAATAATGCTTGAATAAATATCTATACACTCAATGACTCCTATTGCAAGCACTCAGGAAGAAAATTCTAACTTTCAAATGTAAAAACTACAAAATCTTTACTGCAACTACAATCTCTTATGCCATAAATGTGGCTGGTAGGCATGTATTTATAGTCAAAAAGCGACACTGTGTTGATAGAGCCTCGTTGATGCATGATATGATGCATCAACTAAGCCTCATCAATGAGGCCTAGTCGACGTAGCCAACTGAATTGCAACTCATCAATAAGTATCTTGGAAAATAGTTTAAGTTTCTACCACTTATTTTCAATATTTTTCAAGGCATAGGCATCATGGAACACTTGCAAATGATATTATGGATAAACATTATATCCTCCTACAAACATAGGGATGTTATTCAGGTCAAGTCATTTGATTCAACCATCCCTTTAATACCTAGTAAGAATACAAATTACTTCTAAAATATTAATCATGCTTTTTATAGTAAGTAGTGGTTCATCATAGTTGTTATGTTTATAGTGGTCCCTATCATGGTCATGTCTCCTATTATGTGATCTACTATGCCTTGTTTCTTAATGATGCTTTACTTTTTCTTATTGTTGTTTATGCTCTCTTCTTCCATCTCTATGATGGAACCTTTGGTCATTTCCATCATGATCTCAATTATAACTCCTTCTATCTTAGTCACATTCACACTTTCTAAAACTTGACAATAAGGAGGATGGTGAAGATGGAGGATAAGAAGAGTGATGCTGACTTGCCCTTCTTCTTTGGTTCCTTGGTTGTTCTCTTAGTGAATGATCAAGGGATCATTGCCTTGAGGTTCCCCTAGTTCTGGAACTAGTTCTTCTTTCACCTTAGTTATCCTCCAAGATTTATTGTAATCATTGTTAAGTTATGTCATCCTCACTGAAGGGAGGAGGAACCTAGTGTTGAGATTACCCTAATAAAAATTCTAGCCCTTCTTTTAAAATTATGAAAATACTAAAATCAAAATCTTTTTTCTCTTGGAGGCATCATGACATGCCTTCATGTGTTGGTCTTTCCTAAGTTGTACCTCTATTGGTTGATAATTTCTAGAGAGGTGTTTCATTACATCATAATCTATGCCTACTTGTTCAAACCCAAATTTCATGAGATTTACCATAAGCATTGAAGGAATAGAATAAATGGAGGAAATACAATGTTTCCCTCCAAATCTCTCCAACATAGTTGTTCATCTTGATGAAGGATGAAAGTGAATTCTCAATAATAGGAATCAAGATATGCATAGACAGCCTTGAATTGTTGAGATGTTTCATCAACATTCCTTCTAGGTTTGTCCTATTGTTGGTTAGAGTCATTGATAGGTGATGAATCATTCATGCAAGAAGAAGACATCTTAGTTTTTTCAAATATAATATGCCTTAATAAAATATTATTATTATTATGAAAGATAATGTGTTATTTAGTTTTACAATGACTTTGCATGATCTCACTATTTAATAGGAGTTAGCACAAGTAACTAAAATGAAGTCTCTAGCAATGGTGCTAATCATTAGCACTAGGTACTCCCTATGTCTAATCATACAAATTACTAGCATGTACATGGAATTCCATCAATTCTGTAGATTCTATTTACCTAAGTTACCTATGTTCCTAGATGGTGAAAAATATGGTTGCTAATCATTTTCTTTCTAATCAACACTTGTGTTAATCTCTTTGTATGGTTAACTATGATTTAGATGTAAGATATTTATTTTTATAATTTTTATCATTTTTTTATTTGTGAAGTGATTAAATAAAGGAATTTTTAATATTTAAATTAACTAAACTATCCTAAATGTGAAGTACCCATTCTCACTTTCATTACACATCTTAAATGTATACTAACACTATTGGCTTACTAAGCATTTACCACTGGGCGTACCAAGTGACTATTGCTAGGATTATCAAGTGTTGAAATATTATGCTCGAAGTGGTCATACTCATGTTAATTATGAATTAAAATATTAAATACTTAATGATGAGAAAGAAGATTACATTTAAAATAAATTATTAAAAAGTAAAGTTAAGCTAATCCAAGTGCTGCATTGGATGAAAGAAATCTCAATTTTATTGTCATTCATGTAACTATGTCTAGGTACATATTACACTCAAACAAAATGTTATACAATCAATTCAATCTATATTGTAGGCACTCGGAGGGAAAATTTTACTAACTTCTACAAAAAAAATCGCAAGAGTCTAGTTAAGGAAATGATCAAACAATGTTGTAAATGCAATGGGTGTGTGCATTTATATGAAGAATGATTGCATCAATGTCAAAGCACATACACCAACACATCCTAAGATGTGTCGATGGGCATGCATCAATGTAGTCACCTTATTAACGTTTCATCAATTACTTCTCATGTAGTATAGTTTATATAAATGTCATTAAATTTAATAATTTGATTCTAATGTTATGATTGATATAAGAACATAGGTAAAATTAAGTCCATTTTATCTTATGGGCTATGACGTTTACTTGGCACTTTAAATTAAGTTCATAATAAAAAGATCTTAGAGCACGTAGCTATGCCTAATTTATTTAATTGGTAGGCATAACCTTAGAGAAAACCTCATCCTTGGACAAAGCCCATCTTGAGAAAGAGACAACTTCTCAGTTGAAGAATTCGAAACGTCTTCTAAAGAAACCTTCAAAAGTGCATTAGATTTTCCTATGCAACCATGACCTTGAATGTCCTTTGCAACTATTACCCTATGTTATCCGAAACAAAAATCATATTATAAATCATAATTCATTAATTACATAATTACAATGTTAAATTCTAAAACTATGGAATCATACAAACCTCCAAAGGGATTTCCACCAAAACATGAGAGAAATTCATTGAAATAGTGATTGGAAGGGCCACTGCTCATTCCTTCTTTGAAGGCATCCTCACCATATTGATCATAAGTTTTCCCCCTTTCAAGAACACTCAGCACTTCATATACCTATAGGTCTACAATTCAATTCAAATTTAATGGATGTGAATATAATTCATTTAACTGTATCTCCTGAAATCTCTTAGGATAAATCCAATTAGTGATGAATTAGGTTAATTATTTCAAAAATTATGAAACAAAAGTTTGACTTTTAAAGCAAAATCTTATGGATTTCGAATGAAAAATATGGAAATCAATATGGTATCACAACGGAAATGTAGCAATACTCACGGTCATGAAATATACATAAGCGATGCAAGATTCTAAAAGATAAAGAAACATCCAAAATAAACAGCAAGTCCTGGCCCAAGTTGTCACTGCTGCAATAACAGAAATTCAGACCATCAAATAACTCCATTCCAACTATCAAAACTTCACAGACAAAAATGCAAACTTTAAACTCCTAACGAAATCCTTGAAACATCAAAAATTAAAAACCAAGTGAAAGGAAGAATCCAACCCTAAAAAAGAATGATGAAATTAGCCATAGGTTCCTTAGAATAATAGAATCAAAATTTCCACAAATCATGGAAATCCTGGACAGATCAGGGAAACCTTTACCACACACAAGAAAAGACAAAATTAGCTTCTCGTTAGACATTATATGTGATTTTTTGTTGTGAACCTATCATGCACCTATCTTGGTTACCAAGGCTTCGGTAGCAAAGGGAGCAGTGTTGCTATGAAATGATCCAATAATTATGAAATCCTTGAAAGTCGCCAATGAATAGCCAATCAAGGTTGCTTGCTGAATATCACACTAGCTATCAGAGCACTCTAAGAATAATGACATCTCAAAGGAGAGAACAAACTTAAGGATTCTTAGATGAACATCTTTGCACTATTTTCATTGGTGACAATTCCCTAATTCATTGACTATCTCACCTATGAAGAAGTAGAAAGTTTCATTTGGATGAGATAAGAAAAGGACACACATTATAAAAGAGGCATGAACAACAAATTAGTGTAGCAGAAATGTAAGTGCTTAAATGGATGTTGAATGAGATAAACTGCATAATAAAAACATTAAAGGAAGACTTGGAGTGGCTTCTATTTCAGATAAAGTACAAGGATGACATCTTAAATGATTTAGATATATGCAAAAAAAAAAAATTGAGCCTAAAAAGGGTTGCTACATCACTATTCTTAGAAAGGCAGGTAAAGAAAATTACATGATAATGATGGCATACTTTAATATAAAACCAATACCGAGACAAAATGCTGCGATCCAAATAGTCTTATCCCCTTCTGCCCCTTCTGCCCAACTGAAGGTTGTCCTTTATCCTCTTCAATGGGTAATTTCTCCAGATGTGACTACATGATTAGATGAGGCATCTTTGTTAATAGTATTTCAGTAATACAAGGAACAAGCTAGACATTTTTTTGTGTTGGCATTTTTGTAAGAGCATCATGTAACCATTCATCAAAATTACAGATACAATCATGCCAGCTGCAATTTTTCATATGGAACTAGATGCAGAAAGCCAAACAAATAAACTAAAAATATCAAATAAAGAAAACAAGATTTCCATTACTAAACATGTGCTACCAAATCTAGCTTAAAAAGAAAACATGTACTACCAAATCTAGCTCGAAAGGAAACATGCTGTGTATTCTTGTTGGCCAGGTGCTTCCTAAATGAACCACTGAGCCATGTAGTGTCATTGCATGCTATCCTGATCTATTTTTCTGGAACAAAAGCATCATCACCAAGATACATGTTGGATATCAAAGGAAGAAGCCATCTTTCATAACATCGAAACCATCCAAGAATTAATAACAGCACACTTTATTAAAAGAATTCAAACAAAATTCACATCTTAAACACTTCTATCAAACTCAATAACATAGTAAAAGATTTTAAAAGCCTATTTGCAAAAATGTGAGAACATAAATGACATCAAATCGTGAGTCCAGATCCTCTACATAGTTGAATAATGCATTTTGAGAAACAGGTTTTCAAAAAATTTCCATGATAGTTACAGATAGAAGACAACAAAAGGCACCATCAAATATATTTATTCTTGAAGTAGCAGCAAGTAGTTTATGCACATGCCTCGTAACCTTCGACTCCACCCCAAAACCTCAAACACAAAACAAAAAAAATACCTCAAACACCGAAACATAAATAAAAAATAAAAAGAAAGAGGAAATTTTATCGAAACTCCATCATTTCCAGACGTCTCTTACAAAGAAAGTCCTGCAAAAAGCATCTCCAGCTCTTCATTCTCTGAAGGTGACCGGGCCTGCATTACATCAGCAAAATTTTACTCCATAATAAACATGTAAATTCAAAGATGTCTTGCAATTATTATTTAATATAACAAGCATGACCAAAGACTACAATTTTGAATGACATGATATTGAACTAGGACATGAAAGACAGATATAACTAATTCTAAAATTCTGATCCCGAAGTTTCAAAATCAACCTGACTGGATAGAAGCTGTAGTATTTTCTTCAAAACTCCAATACGATGCACTGCATAACCACTGTTTGCTGCAAAGCTCATCATACGGTTCATTTCAGCATGGATTGAAAAATCGGATTGGATGGGCAAATGGGCAGCCTTTTTCATAAATGGGATCCCAAAAACCTGAATAAATTGGGGTAAGAATTGGATTAAAATCACCAATATTAAAAAATAGAACAGTTATATTCATCCATTTTGGTAGTTGCAATTTCCAATTTTTTTATCTGAGAGCTTAGTTAAAGTGGAAAATCAAATATAGAAATTTTAAATTTCCATTGATATCCAAATTAGTAATAAATAATACAGTGTACTTAGAAAATCAATAAAAATATAACATGATTTAATAGATTAACTGTCCGATTGGATATTGAATTGGCTTCAAGGTTACATTGGAATATATCACAGATCTTGCAATTAATTTCAGATTTATCAAACTATGCATTTCAGCATTGACAGCTGCTTTCTTTTCTGCATCCCTTGTTTCATTCACTGGTGTAAGTCCTTCAAACACATTCTTTGTAATGTCCATAGCTTTTGCAAAGTATAGTGCAGAACAAAGCATGCAAGCTACTCTTATAAGCAACCTACGAGGAGATTCAGATTATCAAAATAGCATTTAAGCATAACTTAGACATTTATCAAGTCCAAAATATAGCTAAAAATATTAATTAGCCTTTTCCTTAAACAAAATTCATGAATACACTTACAATAATAAAACCACCCGCACATAGGTTTTAGCTACATTTTATTTATATACGTGTGGTTAGTAGGAGGGTTGAGAATGCATGATAATAAAGATTCTAGTTCTCAACCAGTTGGTCCAAATGTATATGCCTCTAAACCTAGTGTATACCTGTTAAACCTAGTGTATACCTGTTAGGAGACTCGGACTTTGCTTGTCACTACGTTTTCAGAAAATAAACTCGAACTCAGTGAATTACTGGGGTAACTTGCATCAAGGTGAAAATGATCCATGGAAAATTAGATTTTCATCCCTTTTGACCCTGCTAAATATTTTCAAATTCTGACCCACCTTGTGAGTTGTGAGTTACTTGCCTGGAAGGAGTTGGAAGGCAAAACACTATGAGTACTCTAGTGGAAGGAGTTTGGTAACTCTAGTGTATACAACTTCACCTCTTTGCAAGATCCCTAGGGTATGCAGCTTCAATATAACCACTTTACAACATATTAAGAAAAAACTATACATCAACTGACCCCTCGCGCTGTAGCAGTTACAGCAAAGAAATAAGATCATCTTCTTCTTAGCTGCGTCCAACAGTCCAACCGCACTGAAGATGACTGCTAAGAAGTTTGTATTTTTATGCCCCGCTAACGTTATAAAGTTTCTTTATCTTTTAAAGAGCTCTTCACATAATTGATATGATTCTGTCAGAAACCCATTTTTTCAACACGATTCTTTTTCTAGCTCAGCTTTTCCAAATCTACAATTTTGTTTTTCAGATTTTTCATGAAATTGAAAAAACTGATAAAGTTTTGTAGAACATATTCGTTTTCACCCAATGATGGTTGCAGTTAAAAGTTCTGAATTTTAAACTCTTTTTATATATTTCATATTTTAGCATTTAGTGGTCTATAATTTCCATACAACAGGTGACTGATCAGTCATGTTCCGCCAGCGGAGGTATATTTCATCATCTCAATGTAAAAAAATAAACTGATGAAAATTTGAACCGAGTTAAGACCCTTATTTTCTATGTTATGCGTTTCCACACCATTTATAATTAAGACGCACTCACTAACGCTTATTTCAGCGTTATTTTGAACTGCGGTCATATATAATACCTTCCAATGTTAACAAAAATATTTGATTCTTCCCGGTTGCCAGAACTTTAACAATTATATTCTCAAGAAGTGCTCACAAATTTATGTAAATGAAAAGAATCCTTCTTTATACTAACTTTTGTATCAAATTCAGACAATATCGCAAACACAGCATAAATTGATCCACATGATAACACTAGTAGCTATTAACACAACAAGACATTATGGATTTATAGTACATAACTATAAACTAAATCGTAATATCAGAATCTGAATTTATTTACAGGTGCTGGCATGGGGTAATTAAATTTTATTTGCAGCATCAAGAACTTGAAGTATAACTTCACTAGAAATAAGCCCAATGACAGAAAACATTGCGTTAATAATTTGACGAAACGCCGTGTTTCCTATGAAAAAAGACAAGGATTGCCTACGTGAATTCCGAAGGTATTTTCAGATGTAACGGGGCAGATCTATCAGTTACAGTCGCTTGGTTTCATTTGATGCTTTAGACCATCGAATATTAGAACGCCTTCGCAATTCCAACAAAATACAAATAGTTTTGCAGGGTAAATGTTCCAATTTGTGGCGCTATAGGAAAAGTGAAAAACACTTGCAAGGAATTGGTTATCTTCGCTTGACGAAGGTTGTTAAGGTGAAAGAGAGACCTCGTAAATCAGAACCTTCTGATGTTCATCACATCCTTTTGAAATGTTTTCTACCTTGGATCATCACCTTTGTGTTGGTAGATTGCATCTAAAATAAAGAAAGTCTAAAAGGATGCCCAAAGATGGGCAATATCCAGATTTCTTAAAAGTGTATGGTACCACATTTAACATTGGTGGACGGTAACCAAGATCTCCTCGGAAGATTTTCCTTTGATTTTCTAGAAAGTTTCCCCTCAATGTTCTATCAATGCTTAACAATAGTCCACCACCAACAAAACTCATCTTATATATTATTATATATTGTACATCTGCATTGACATTTTTGATGATACAGAAAGTTCTCTATATTATCTAATACCAAGTTTCAATGTAGAATGAATGGTTGTCTCATTGATATTGTATGCTACAACGCTTGTAGGCCCCAAGAGCAGCAATGCATTTTGATCAAAAACATAGAAGATTTTTAAATCATTGTCACAGCAATTGATGAGAAATGATTTTCTTATGCTTGGTATTACTTGAATTATCATTCATAAAGGAGAAATTGTTTCATCTTCATTTTGAGATACCATAAAGTGACCTATTATAGTCTTGAAGCATTTATTCTACTTCAAGCTAAGCTTGTTCAAATCAAAAGCAATAGTTACTATTAATAATCATTACAGATCTTGATGCTCTACCACTAGAAAAAAAAGTTATTAAATCTTCTCTAGGATAGTGTCACATCCCCATTCCCAAATGATGTGGTTGCCTAATGAAGATGGTGTCTCTTGATAACAAAGGTTATTGTTATCTTAACAAGACCTGAAAAGGTAGTTGTGATTAAGACCCAAAAGGGCATGTTGTAATAACGAAGGTGTCTCTTGAGGTAACCTTTGGGGTTTGACCAAATGCATTTATACTCAATGTTAGAGGTTGTGCTAGCATGGGAATGGTGGAGTCAGTATAGGCAAGTCATGGGTGGCGAAGCCAGTATAAGCAAGTCACAGGAAGTTGAGTGAAGCAAGACAGGAAGTGGACTGGGCATCCCTTCTAGCTAGGTTATAGGCCTAACCATGGTGGTAATGCTAGATTGCCTCTAAGGAATAGATGCCAAAAAAAGAAAATCCTAAGGAACACTCTTAGAGCACGATCTAGATATATTTTTCCATATCAATAAAGCATTCTTTTCTTTCTTTTTCTACATTTTTATTGTTATTTCTTTTATACATAATGCTAAATATCACTTATATTTCACATTGGTATATTTTCTTTGCACACATAATGTATAATGTATCATATATTTGATATTTCCCATGACATCTAGGGATGGGATGCCACAATTGGTATTGGAGCAAACCATGACACAAGGACCATTCAGAATCATGGGCTGACAACATGAATCGGATGAAGAACCTTAAAGCCACAACACATGGAAAGCCATTAATCATCATCAGATGTATCATATGTTTGTGATGCAAGTCAGAAGATACCTTTCCATTGATTTCACAAACAGTGGATCAAGCATCTAGATCCCACCAACCAACAAAGTTTCTTTCATGGATATCATTAACCGATGCAGATTTGATCACACCTCATCAAGCTTTATTAATTACAAGAGATGTTGGTAAGATAATGATATACTAGTTCAAGTAACTCTTACCCAACTTAATACTATAATTATTAATTGATTAGGGTTATTGTTAAATTCTTTCCAGAAAGCTAGTAACCAGGACCTAAATTAATTTTGTTTTGTTGAAATTTACTATCCAAGTAATCTAGAAGATTCCAAGTTACCATATGTTAGCCTAGAAATGTCAATCCAACAAAATAGCATAGTTTGGTCCTTTTAAGTCTTGAAAAATCAACTTTATTTTTTAACCATAAAACTACATCTAATGCGTAGTAGTAGTCAAGATCATTCCAATGGTACAAATTTCATCTCAAATGAATTTATGGTTTGGGAGATATTGACGTTTAAATTTTTTTATTATGCATGCATTAAAATAATATTAAAATATTAAAATATTAATTTATTATTGATGGTACACGATATTGCGTCGTCCCCCACGATATCCCATATGCGATATTGCGGTGTGCCGCCAAGTCTATAAATAAGAGGTAACTCTCCCTTGTTTCTCATCTAGGTCTAGACCGTAGCGAAACTCTGGTAGCTTTTCCCCTCCAGAGATAGAATAATTTCCATGTGCCCGTAGTAGGAACTCCAAAGTAAACAGATCTTTATTTGAGCAAATATTGTACCTGAACACAAGTTTGTGTACGGAAATAAAGATGAACTTCTTGGATAAACCTTGTAGTGCATGGATTAAGCTAATTAGGATTTTATTTATTGTTTACCATTTAAATGCTTTATTAGTTAGTTAATTCTCTCTCAACCCTTCTCCCATAGTTAAGTGCATTCAGTATGACCACTTCAAACACGTGTGTTACGCTTGGTGATCCTAGTAACGACTAGCATTTGGTAGCCAAGGTTGCATTNTAGTTTGCGGAGTTCGACTAGATCGCATGTGTAATGCTCGTATTCGTATGGTTGAGTGTAGGGGTACCTCGCCACTCATCATTGGAACAGTTGTCGAGGACTAAGTTGTTTATGCGCTAAGTAGAACATAGGAAATCACTCACATCGTT
The DNA here is from genome assembly GCA_015680685.1 of Gnetum montanum. Lineage (NCBI taxonomy): Eukaryota > Viridiplantae > Streptophyta > Gnetopsida > Gnetales > Gnetaceae > Gnetum > Gnetum montanum. Next base: position 1,448,797 of record MNCI01001825.1, read on the forward strand.
GGGAGCCTAAACAAACCCTTAGGGTTAATTAAATGAAAATTTAAACAATGGTTAATCAGCACACTGAATAAGTTAAAATGTCTTCTTCTACTAAGAAAAGCACTTTACCACCTAGGGATCACACTAGAGACAGTCGGCAACACCAAACACATGATCAAAAATCGCCAGTTCCTCAATAGTATCGAGTGGTATATACTCATCACGATGAGTATATACCTTATTTTACCTTTGTCCTCCATCAGGATGAACAATTGCATTAGAGAGACTTGCAAGGTAACACAGTGTTACCTCCAGATCAGGCAGTCGCTAACATGCTTCTTCGTGCTCTTGCACAGATAGGCATGATAGAATTATACGCTGAATACGTTGCGAAAGATTATGACATAAGGGATTACCATTCCACAGAATTGCAACGTCAATGGGATTCGAGGCAGGAGAGCCATCATACATTATTGAAGGGCAAAGGGGTTCCGCACGTCCTAAGTGAAACTGGAGGTGGTGAACCACTTATAATAGGTTCTCTATTGAATGATGTTCCCCCTCCTAATAATAGTGAGGAGGTGGGGTATCAGAACCTATGCTCCATGATACACAACCTTGGTTCTGATCCCCATGAATGTCAACTGTTCATTGAGGGAACAAAAACACATGACAAGGACAAGCATTTGGATCTTCATCACGATCGGGGCCGTAGCCACCAAAGAGAAGGTAAGAAACATTATCATGGAGATGGTTCCCCTTCTTCTTCCCCTTCATCACATCATTCATCCTCTCCTTCCACATCAGGACGCAGTCATAAAGACCACAATGGAGAGGATAAGGGTAACCAAAACGAGAGTCCTCGACGAGAGAGTTGAGAGCGAGGATGAGGGCAATCTAGAGAATCTAGGCATGGTAGAAGGGAAAGTAGGGAAACACGTAGGCATCATAGACATCATGAGAGAGATGATCCTGACGAACGCCTACTTGCAACCCAAAGTATGTTAGACATTATGGAGGCTATGAGAATACCAACAAGGCATCAAAAAGATAGTTGGATCAAGCGATTAGACATGAACAATATCCCACGATTTGAGGGGGGATACAAAGCTGATCCATAGAATCACTTATAGGCATTCCATGATGCTTGCACCTTGCAAAATATTGAAAGTGAGTGGCAAAAATTAAAGTTGTTTCCTAGGACACTCATCAAGGAAGCGGAAAGCTAGTACTGGTCCTTAGAACCAGAGACCATTAGGAGATGGAGTACGATGCTAGAATTGGTTAATGATAAATATCAAACGTACTCTAGAGTATCCAACTTGCATAAGCAGATCCAAGGATGGAAGCAGCGTAATCACAAACCCTTGGATGCTACCATGGGTTGCTATTACGCATTGCTACATCGTTGCTCGGGCCATGGTTATGCACAATGGGATCAACTCCGCCACCTCGTGGATGGGCTAAGGTATGAAACTAGGAGAACCCTTCGGACTTATGCTCAAGGGAGACTATCTAAACTTAGATCCCATGAAGTTCATCGATTGTTGAAGAAAGTAGCTAAAGAAGAAAGGGAGCTACAGACAAGAAAAAGCACGGAAGAGTACAACCGCAATCCTTTCCTCCGGAAGAGGGAAGTGAGATTTTGTGATGAAGAGGATGAGTCATCACTCGAAGAGTTGGTGAATAGAAACGCTTCAGAAACTAATAACAAAAGTGGTGGCTAAGGTAGATCAAATACAAGACTCCTTGGATAGTAGATTTGAACTTGTCTTGAAAGTCATAGAGGAGTCTAAGGAACGAAGTAGTGACCATGATAAGAAAAAGTGGAGATATTCAGGCCATGCACGTGACAAGGGTAAGGGGAAAATGACTATCACCGATGAGGTTGTGGATTTTGACATGGACAATGATGGTGGATGTGAGATCTGCCAATACGACCATCCTAAGGGATGTTGCCCAATAATCTCACATCTACAAGAGTCTGGGGTGTATGCACTCAACCCAAGACTTAACCAAAGGCAAGCACCTTGAAGGTTACCTTATCCCCAAGGTAACCCAAGGCAGTTCCACCAACCATTAATGTATTATCCAAGTGGAACTT
>MNCI01001829.1:0-13779 GCA_015680685.1 Gnetum montanum
AGAAAGTGCAGAAGAATATAATCGCGATCCTTCCCTTTGGAAGAGTGGAGTGAGATTCTGCGATGAAGAGGATGAGTCACCACTCGAAGAGTTGGTGAATAGAAAAATCTTGCCACTTCAGAAGCTAACAACGGAAGTATCGGCTAAGGTAGATGAAATATGGAGCTCCTTAGATAGTAAAATTGAAATTTTCCTAAAGATCATAGAGGAATCTAAGGAGGAACAAAGTAGTGACAAGGACAAGAAAAAGCAGAGAGATTCAGGCCATGCACATGACAAGGGTAAGGGGAAAATGAATATCGTCGATGAGGTTATGGACTTAGACACAGACAATGACGGTGGATGTGAGATCTGCCAATATGACCATCCCAAGGGATGTTGTCCAATTATCTCACATCTACAAGAGTCTAGGGTGTATGCACTCAACCTGAGACTTAATAGACGGTAGACACCCCGAAGGTTACCTTATCCCCAAGGTAATCCAAGGTAGTTCCACTAACCGTTAACGTACTATCCAAGTGGAACTCCACCATAATCCATCGGGCAACATCAGCAGTGGCAATACCCATAGTCATGGGGGATCCCACCGCCTAAACAACAATACCCTTACCAGCAACCGGACCCATATGGTTACTACGTGCAGCAGCCGATTTCTCCAAGTGACTCCATGGGTAACACAACTCCCCAACGTTACTACCAAGTTTGAGAGTACTTTAGAAGGACTCCTCCTCTGGGAGATGCTCCACATCCATACCATCCTCCAAAGTCGTCCACCTCTCTTCCATCGGTAGTTCCCATACCACCCGCTCCAACAATGCAAGGGGAACTCCCCACTCAACCGCAGCAACGTAATGCTATGAGAGCTATAAACATTCAACCCACTGCTGGTTTTGATAACCACAAAAATAGAAGACCTTTCTTTAGAACCAAAAGCCCAGACAAGCTCTCACAACCACAAGCCGTTGAGTCTGTGACCACTCCTCCAACAAACAAGGCTTTGGAGCTCCCTTCAAACCAATATCAGAGCTTTACACATACAGTTATGTTAACACATACCATAACCAACGGGATCAAGGTAGGCCACCTTCCCAGGAAATTATCTGACTCTGAAAGTCCCTTAATCTACCTCCAAGTCGTTGGGAATGAACCACATAAGGCGCTTCTTGACTCAGGTTCCGGAGTCAACTTAATCTCACAAGAAATGTATCAAGCCTAGAACCTGCCCCAACTTGAGAAGAGCAACATTCAACTAGAGCTGGCTAACCAGTCCATCACCATTCCCTTGGGATTGGTGGAGGACATCATTACCACTGTGTGTGGTTGGTCATACCCAGCTAATTTCCTGGTGATGGAAGTCAACAGCAATGAAGGGGACTTCCCAATTATAATGGGAAGGGCATGGCTAAGTACAATAGATGCATGCCTAGGAATTTCCGATCTTTCCTTGGAGATATCTAAGGTGAACATTTATGGAGAGATCAAGAAGAAGAAAGTTCCATGCATCACATACAGTGACTCATCAGGTGATGACATGGAGGAATGCATAGCATCTCCTCCATGCAACAGGTGTGCCCTAGAAACTCCGAGACAAAGGTGCTTGTATGTAGCAACCACACAACAAGTGGACACCCTGTGGTTGACAGCTAGTCGAAAGAGTAACCGACCAACATGCATGGAATGAACTGGGGGAATAACTCATGCCCATAACGAAGGCATAGATACATTGGAATATGAGCATCGCCAACTTCCACCCCTTAATCTAAGAACATCAATTGGGAGAAGTTGGACACTTCTAAGAAATTCAAACAAATGCTCATTATTTCGGATCTCTCCCTTTCCATTCAGTCATGGGGGAGATGGCCACCTATGCTAATCATTTGGGGCCCTTAGTTATTTTTAAGTTTTTTTTACACATTTTTGTTTTACACATTTTTGTTTTACAAATTTCTTTAACTTTTCTTATTTTTGTTTTACAACATCGTTATACTTTTTCATTTCTTTTGTGTGTGTGTGTGTGACTTCTCCATTGTAAGTTTGTCATTTAATAAGTGTTCTCCATGATGGTATGAACTGTTTTTATATTGATTGCTAATGTTTGGTTTTTACCTTTAAGTTATGATGTTGATACTAAGGTATGTTTCTTTTGATCTAGTAGGTAATGAGTTCACTTCATTCATACATCCACAAATTTCTATGGTCTCTCTCGGCTTGGAAATGCACAGTCCTTTCTAAATAAGAATTATAACGAATCGGTGATTGGGCACTTCTCAAACTAAGGAAGGACTCAAGGATTGAAAAGGGTGTGACTTCAAGGGGACTTGATGCATTTGTGTTGGCCATTCTCTTGGGTGCTTGGATGTTTTCTTCTTGAGTTTCTTACCATTTTGATGTTACTTAATCATCAAGAAGCTGAGCAAATAAAAATAACAAAGTCTTTGCATGGTGTGGTTCTCACGCATAAACACATTAAAAAAGAAGAAAAAAGAAAAAAGTGAGAATTCAAAGCACACCCCTTAGAAAAAATAATCATTTGGGCTACAAGCACTGGTTATGGAACTCAAAATAAAAATTTTTCCTCTAACTAAGGCCCTTCTTGCTTCCCATTCTCTCCTCCTTCGTTTCGTCGGAATGGTAGTGGCTCTTTGGGAAGGCATTCTTGCTACTTCAAGGGGATGGATTGGCCGAATGCATTAATGTGAAGTCACTGGAAGTGGTTTGTTTGAGGCCGGACTTGGAATGGGATATGCTAAGTCACATTAATCATGAACTACACAAGGGGCTGTACACCACCTTGTTCTTGGGATTCCATTCCATTGTCTTCTCTCTATCCTTCTCTCCATTGTTCACCTCATTGCTAGTTATATCATTAGTGTATATTTTGGTTGATGCATTGTTTTCTTTTTGGTAAATTCTTGCGGTTAAGAGTTTAACTCTTGTTCCAAATGACATTCCCAGAGACTACGGACTCTCTGAATGTGGGTTTGTTAGGGCATTAAGGGCATGAGCTTGCTTTGGGGAGGACCCACTGACATTCCTATTTGGTGCATCCGTTAAATTCTTTCCCTTAACATTTTTGCAATCCATTTTATTTTGTTCATTTCCATCTTGACATCCATTTCATCGATGCTATAGTTGTCTCTTTTTCTTCATCTTTCTTGTTCCTTTTCTTTCTGCATTCTATCGCTACCAGAGGTTCGCTCTTAGTCATGGGGGTCTGGACCCAAATTTTTTCAATTTTCTCCTAACCCCTACACCTTCGGTAGTCACGACTATGATATCTCTAGATCCGTATCGGCCATACCACAACTCAGCTAATGGACCTTTCACCGAAGCAAGGTATCAATTGCATTATGATTCATTTACCCTTGCTAATATAAAGACTGTGTTGTGTGTGCAGATGGCAATCATACAACAATGGATTGGATTTGGAGGGAACACATGGAATGGAGCAGTGCTGGAAGTAGCTATGCAAGGAGCAAGATGGATGGCGCACTTACGGATGGACAACGAAAGGTGTAATCTTGGCATTGGCAGCAACAAAACTTCTTTCTCTCTCTCTCTTTCTCAGCTGCCAAATAAGGCCTGATGTCAATTCTATAAAGTGTTCACTCTTGTTGTTGTGAACACCAGTTTTGTCTTGTCTTGTAATGATGATCCGTTCACATGTCATCCCATTAGTTCCATTTGAGTCAATAATCCCATATTGTCCCAATATTTTGTAAGGAACTCGAGGACAAGTTTTTATTCAGTCATGGGTGTATGATGGGATGTGATATCACAAGGGCTGCTATATCGCGTCCCTTGCGATATCACATCCCCCGCGATATCACGTCTTCCCCTGCGATATCACGTACGTGATATCGCAATGCACCGTCATATCTATAAATAAGAGGCGGCTCTCCCTTATTTCTCATTCTAGGCCTAGATCGTAGCAAAACTCTAGCAGTTTTACCTCTCCAGAGATAGAATAATTTTCATGTGTCCGCAGTAGGAGCTCTAAAGTGAACGGATCTTTATTCGAGCAAATATTGTACCTGAACACAAGTTTGTGTATGGCAATAAAGATGAACTTCTTGGATAAACCTTGCAGTGCATAGAATAGGCTAAATAGGATTCTATTTATTGTTATTTACTATTTATCATTTAATTGCTTTATTAGTCATTAAATCTCTCGCAACCCTTCTCTCCTAGTTAAGTGCCTCAGTACGACCGCTTCGAGCACGTGCATTACACTTGGTGATCCCAGCAACGACTAGCATTTGGTAACCAAGGTTGCATCGATTTAGGGTGTGAACAGTAAGTGGGAATGGATGCTGATGCTAGGTTAATTAAGACTTAGTCAGTTAAAGTTAGTTGATTAGTCTCTTCACTCTTCACCTTATCAACATAGGAAATAAAATAGAAAAGATATAAAAATCATATACCTCAGACTTACTTAACCATACAATCATGACAAATACAAGTAAGTCTGGGAAGACAATGAATGATTAACCTTAAGTGTTCCATGGGGCATGTAGGTACTTAGTCTGCGGAGTTCAACCAAATCGCACGTGTAATGCTCGTATTCATATGGTTGAGTGTAGGGGTACCTCGCCACTCATCATTAGCATCGTTGCCAGGGATGGAAGGAGTGTTGTTGGAACCCCAGAATAATTGTAATAGATGTACACTTCAATATATTTAGTCCAAATAGAACTTTACAACTCAGTATTTCCTACCATAATCGAACCCATGACTTAGAGTTTTTAAATCAAAAGTTGATGAGTGGCGAGGTACCCCTACACTCAACCATACGAATACGAGCGTTTCACACATGATTCAGTCAAACTCCACAGATGGGCTAGTTGTGGTATCAAGATAGTTATCCTTAGGTCTCAGTTTGCTATCTTCCCATCTGGACTAGTGTTAACTTTGTCACGTATGGTTTAGTCGAGAACGAGGTGTATGATGTGTTCCTATACTATTGCTACTCCTGAATACAATGGGAAATGATATTAACTAAGCTAAGAGAGAGAGTGTGTGTGAAAGAGAATCTAAGCTAAGAGAGAGAGAGTGTGTGAAAGAGAATCTAAGCTAGCCTAAGTGCGATGAGCATCTGTTCCTCGATCATCTGTACACATCTTGGACTTCGTGCACGACTACCACTGGGATTACCAAGTGCAGATCCTTGGTACGCTACTAGGTTACCAAGTAGTCACACTTAAATGCTCGTAATCAAGTCGTACTCATTCCATGTTTAATAGGAGTTTAGGGTGAATAGATATTAACTAAGAAAGCAGTAAAGAAAAATTAAATAAATAATTAAGCTAAGTGAATGTTGTAATGATGAAGTAAAATCGATCTTTATTTCTGGTCATGTGCGTGTCCAAGTACGTCACACTTGAATAAGGATGCCGTACAATTACAATCACCACACTGCGGGCATACATTGGGTGAGAAGGGTTAAGAGAAGAACTACGTAAAACTTAACACTTAAACTAAGAACTAAAAAATTGCCTATCAGAATTGTCTACCTCTTATTTATAGATGAGGAGACAGGCTGCGATATCGTGTACGCAATATCGCGGTTAACTAAAATGGCAACTCATTATACCCCCACGATTGAATGAAAACTTGTCCTCGAGTTATAGTGAGAACAAGCTCTATTGATTCCACAGTGAATAGGTACGGGATTATTGAATGGTGAAAATGGGTTTATGTTGCAGTGTGGAATCAGAACAAAATTGAGACACAACACAAAGAATGTGCTATAGCTACAAAATCGGTGGAACACATGTAGTTCCTGGTGGCGGTGGCTCCTCCATAGGTGCTTTCCCCTTGTCTTGTGCTCCAGGTCTTAGGACTTGATTGTGTTGAAGTATGGCCTGGAGTTTCTCCTCTTTGGTCCAGGGGTCTTGCGCCATCCATGCTAATGTTCTGATGTTTAATGGAGTCGGCACTTCCCATGGGTAGGGTAGTTGCGGAAACATTTGATTTGCCTTGACATACCAAGCCGCAAACACCCGTCATTCCTCCTCGTAGGCTTTGGCTTTGTCTTTATGTCCTTGAAAATTGGTAAGCCATTGAGCCAAATCTATTGCAATACCTTTTTGTCCATGGTAGCTTGCTTTCACCACCTCAAGTTCAGAATTTGCAATCTCCAGTTTTTGCAATATCTTCTTGCGTTCTGCAAATTTTGTTTCATATTTGCTGTAGGTGATAGCTACCTATTGTTCAAGCTCTCTTCTCGGGCATCTTGCTATTAACATGGCAAGGTTGGCATACCGTAGGTTTGCCAACTCCATGTATTCTGTAAGGTCTTGGATCTGTTGGTCCCGATTCTTAACTTCTGTACCGCCTGAAATCGTCGGTCTCCGGCTGTAAGGGAACAGAGGCCGCGGGATCACAGGATGAGAACAGAAGACCCTGCCTTCGCCTGAGGGCGAGCTAGAATGCACGAAGGTAGAGTACCTTGGGTGGTCTGCACGCGGATCAGACAAGGATTTCCCCGCGCTTACGCAAAGTGCTATACGCTGGGTTATGCGTAAACGATGTAGCGAGCGTAAACAAAGCGTAAACGGCATAAAACAAATGCGAACAGAGCGTGAGCGTAAACGAGCATGAATAGAATGCGTGGGCCAAGTTGACGTAAAACTGAAAAATGTAAACAATCTTGTGCTGCAAATGTAAACAATGGTATTACAGAGTCAAAGTACAGTGCACCGGTCTAACGCAGTTGTGAGGGACACAAGGCGGACGAAAAGCCTCGACGTATGCAGGAATGACTCGGCTGGTTCACAAGACAGGCGGAGCGTAGAGACTGTGTACGGCATACAGGGCCAGTGTAAGAGGGTTTCAGCTCTTGTGCGCAGCGTAAATGTTCTCTGGTGTGCTCCGAGATTTTGCCAACCGTCTGAATGAAGTGGAAAAATGGGGGTTTTATACCGGTTGTTACGCTAGACTCGGGATGGGAGACACGTGGCGCGTTGACCGGGTGCATACAATTTACAAATGTACAAAATATTACATCTGCTAGGCATATATGTTGGGTGTATACACCGTATCAGGTCAACATGTAGGCTGGGCGTATATGCTGAATGAGCTGGGCGTGTGAACTGGGTGCTGTGCTGGGCGTATACGCTGACGGATGCTAGGCGTATACGCTAGGCATGTACGCTGGCGGATGCTGGGCATATACGCTGGGCATATACACTGATGGATGCTGGGCGTATACGCTGAAGGTTGCCACTTGCTTCAATCCTTGCTCTTCGGTGCTATCTTCATGCTGTCATTGGAAGTCTTGTCGTCGAGCGTGTGCACCTGCAGTACCTGGGCGTGCACGCTAGAAAGTTGGGCGTATACGCTGGATGTATACGCGGAGGTGTTGGACGTATACTCTGCAGGTATGAACTGGGGCGTATACGTTGGGCGTATACGCTGGACGTATATGCTGGGCGTGTACGCTGGCACAAAATACTTAGTAAAAACCCAGCATTTCGAGCTCCGAAAGTGCCATGTGTGACAACTCATGTAGCCGAGGTCGTTCGCGGGTCTCAGGGACCTGCTTGGCGTCGGATGAGTACTAAGCTCCAAATTTTGTGGTGTTTCAACTTCCACCTGGTGGGAAAGTGCATATGTGTCCAATATGGCCCACCAGTTAGTGTGTTGAGCACTGATAGCATTGATGTGGGCCTTGGCCATATGGATCTCCTTCTCAAGGATCTATTTGTGCATCCCCACCTGGTCCCGAAACTGCTCCTTTAGCTTTTCATGTCGTTTAGCCTCATTTTGCCACGTGCTTATTTCAATAGCTATCTTTTGATAGATGGCACGTATCTCCTCCATTGAGAGGGTTCAATTCTCCCTGGCTAAATGGCTCATATCTTGGTTGACTCGGATGAATTGTTCTTGTAACTAATGAAAGTGTTCTCTGAGAACATTCTTTTGCTTCTCCACGGAGGTCAACCAAAGGTTATCTACAATGAGCTACTTTTTTTCCTCTTGTAAGGCCTTGAGTGCCTTGTTATGCGCATGAGTTTACGCCTGTGCTGCAGAGGCATCCCAAATAGCCTTCTCTTTTTCTTCTGCCACCTTCTTATTCTCTGTTAATAGCTTGGTGAGTTGCTTAGTTCGAAAAGTGTCCAACTGGTCCGTGGGAATGAATTGCAAAGGGTCCCATTGTGCTACTTGTAGGGCCACGAGCTTTTCTTGCAATTTTTGCACCTCTGCTTCAGCATGCTTGGCCCTCACCTCTGTCAAGACCAGCCTCCCTTTAGTGGAAATGAGGTTTGATTGAATTTCTGTAACATCCTGAGGGATGTCAAACAGGGACATCATTACTTGTCCTATTTGTAGCAATCGATCAAGCACATCCTCATGTTCTGCAGGAGTCATTGAGGTTCCAGCCAAAGTTTGAGCATCCCATGCTCCCATGAGGTCTACCGGTGGTACAACAGGTACATTCAATGATTCTTTAATGTGGTTTGCGAACACTTCTACGACTCCCATTGCATCCTAGTGTTGCATGGCCACCACTGTGGCCCCTTCACCAGTTTCTAATTGCACTTGGAAAGATGGAGCGTTTCCCAAGATCTGTTGTGACCAAGTACTTTCCCCTCCTCCTGTATGGATGGACACTTCACCCCTTGCATGATCCAAAGAAACCGTGGGCTGTATGGCATCATCCATGACATGGAAGAGATTTGTGTCATCACAACTTCCCCAACTGACTGTCTTAGCGATGGCCTTGAGATGGCTCATCGACGGTCTGTAATCTTGCAGCGGCGGTGGTTGATCCTAGCCCATGCTAGGCCCTGCTTCCTATTGTTGGCTGGGTCTTGTACTTGGAAGTTGGTTGGGTCCTGCAAATTGAGTTGCAGTTGGTCCAACCATCTGTTCTTTTTCTTGTTCTGGTCCCAGCATCTCACTAGTGATTTTCCTTGCAGCTGGTGGCTTTAACAATTTAGCATATGAAGCATTCTAGGCTTTTTTGAGGACATCATTAGTGTATCCTCTAATACCAGCACGTTGGTACAACTTCCTAATAAGACAAGGAAAGGGTAATGCGAGCTTCCCCATCTTTCGTTCTTCAAACTGCCTTAGGATCTCCATGAAATATAGGTGAGGCAAGTTAGCATTAACCTTTCCCATCAACACTGCACACCCCCTTGCCACATATGTTGAAATCCTTTTTAGGCCCTTCATGGGGAAGAGGTGATACGGTCCAATTTTGAAATAGATCCTCTCTTCCATTGTCAACTCTCCAAATGTCTTATCCTTGCCATATGCCCTTTCCAACCAAACTCATCGCACATCAGGGTCTAAACGGGTAGACAACTGAGCAACCTTGGGCCCTGTGTTTGGAAGGTTTAATACTTCCGAAATGGCCTACATAGAGAAGTCAACTGTCACACCATGAATGTTAACAGTGGTGCCTTGTTCTCTATTGTGCCAAAATTGGTACGTTTCCCCTAGGTACCAGGCATCGCTTGTAGAGAGGATAGGCCATAAGGGAGACCCTTTGAGGTGGTCCCTAACAGCCTTAGGAGCAAACTCTGTGAAGGATTCAAAATTTAATTCCACAATCACCGCAATGAATGTAGATCTTTCATGGATAGCCTGAACACAATCCTGGGGCAACATGAGATTTATTTATCTCTGTGTGATGTTTCCCAAAAGATTATAATAGTGAGTCCTTTTTACTTAGGTGGTTTTCAATTTTAGTTTCCTGGTAAACCTAAAGGGGGGAAATTATTTTCAGCACAACTATCCTTAATACTATAACTAATTACCCTTTGATGGGCTGCAATATCGCATCCCACGCGATATCGCGGTGCGTCGCAAAGTCTATAAATAAGAGGTTGCTCTTCCTTATTTTCCATCTAGGGCCTAGATCGTATGAAAACTTTGGCAGTTTGATCCCTCCAGAGATAGAATATTTTCCATGTGCCTGCAGTAGGAACTCCAAAGTGAACGGATCTTTATTCGAGCAAACATTGTACCTAAACATAAGTTTGTGTACGGCAATAAAGACGAACTTCTTGGATAAACCTTGCAGTGCATGGAATAGGCTAATTAGGATTTTATTTATTGTTATTTACTATTTTCCATTTAAATGCTTTATTAGTTATTAAATCTTTCTCAACCCTTCTCTCCTAGTTAAGTGCCTTAGTACGACCGCTTCGAGCACGTGCGTTACGCTTGGTGATCCTAGCAATGATTAGCATTTGGTAACCAAGGTTGCATCAGTTCAGGGTGTGAACAGTAAGTGGGAATAGATGCTGATGCTAGGTTAATTAAGACTTAGTTAGTTAATTAGTCTCTTCAACCCTTTACCTTATCAGCTTAGGAGATAAAATCGAAAAGACATTAAAAATCATATACCTCGGACTTACTTAACCATACTGTGACAAATACAAGTAAGTCTGGGAAGACAATGAATAATTAACCTTAAGTGTTACATGAGGCGTGTAGGAACTTAGTCTACGGAGTTTGACCAGATCGTGCATGTTACGCTCGTATTCGTATGGTTGAGTGTGGGGGTACCTCGCCACTCATCATTGGCGCCGTTGCTGGGGACTAAGTGTTTGTGTGCTAAGTAGGCCATAGGAAATTATTCACATCGTTGGGAGCTTAAACAAACCTTAGGGTTGATTAAACAAAAAATTATATAAGGGTTAAATAGCACACCGATAAGACATCATGTCTTCTTCTTCTTCTCACAAGAGCATTACACCACCTAGGGATAATACGAGAAACAGTCGGCAATCAAAAACACATAACCTAAATCAGCCAATTCCTCAACAATAGAGGGTGACATATACTCATCCCGATGAGTATATACCTAATTTTACTTTTATCTTCTGTCAGGATGAACAGATGCACTGGAGAGACTTGCAAGGTAACATAGTGTTACCTCCAGATCATGCAATCCCCAACATGCTCCTCCGTGTTTTGGCACAGATCGGCATGACTCAGTTATATGCTGAATACGTTGTTGCAGATTTTGACATGAGGGATTACCATCCCACAGCCACACAACGTTTAAGGGACTCAAGGCAGGAGAGCCAACATACATTGTCGAAGGGCAAAGAGGTCCCGCACGTCCTAAGTGAAATTGGAGATGGTGAACCAGTTATAATGGGTTCTCTATCGAAAGATGCTTCCCCTCCTAATGATGGTGAGGAGGTGGGGTATTAGAACCTACGCTTCACGATACACAACCCTGGTTCTGATCCCCGTGAACACCAGTTATTCACTGAGGAAACAACAACACATGACAAGGACGAGCACTTAGATCATCACCATGATCGGAGCTGAAGGCATAGAAGAGAAGGTAAGAAACATCGTCATGGCGATGGTTCTCCTTCTTCTTTGCCTTCATCACATCACTCACCCTCTCCTTCCACATCAGGACACAATCATTGAGAGCATAATGGTGAGGATAAAGGTAAGAGAAATGAGAGACCTTGACAAGAGAGTCAAGAGAGAGGATGAGGGTAATCAAAAGAATTAAGGCATGAATGAAGGGAAAGTAGGAAACAATGGAGACATCATAGACTTCATGAAAGAGATGATCATGACGAACCCCTACTTGCCACTCAAAGCATGCTAGATATAATGGAGGTAGTGACAATTCCAACAAGGCATCAAAAGGATAGTCGGATCAAGCGCTTAGACATGAACATTATCCCATGATTTGAAGGGGGATACAACGCGGATCCGCAAAATCATTTACATGCATTCCACGATGCTTGTGCCTTGGAAAACATAGAAAACAAGTGGACGAAACTAAAGTTGTTTCCTAGGACACTCATCAAGGAAGCAGAGAGTTGGTACTAGTCCTTGAAGCTGGAAACCATTAGGAGGTGGAGTATGATGTTAGAACTCTTTAACCATAAATATCAAATGTACTCCATAGTGTCTAACTTGCGTAAGTAGATCCAAGGATGGAAGCAAGGTACTTATGCACCCTTGGATGCTGCCATGGGCCACTACTATGCATTGCTACATTGTTGCCCGAGCCATGGTTATGCACAACAGGATCAACTTCGCCATCTTGTAGATGGGCTAAGGTATGAAACTAGGAGAAGCCTTGGGACTTATGAACAAGGGAAACTATCAGAACATAGATCCCATGAGATTCACAGATTGTTGGAATAAGTAGCCAAAGAAGAAGGGGAGCTACAGAAAAGGGAAAGTGTGGAAGAATATAACCATGATCCCTCTCTTCGAAAGAAGGGAGTGAGATTTTGCGATGAAGATGATGAGTCACCAATCGAAGAGTTGGTGAACAGAAAAACCTTGTCACTTCAGAAGCTAGCAACAAAAGTAGTGGCTAAGGTAGATGAAGTATGGAGCTCCTTAGACAGTAAAAGTGAAATTTTCCTAAAGATTATAGAGGAGTCGAAGGAGGAACGAAGTAGTGACAAGGACAAGAAAAAGTAGAGAGATTCAGGCCCTGCACATGACAAGGGTAAGAGGAAAATAACTATCTTCGATGAGGTTGTGGAATTAGACATAGACAATGACGGTGGATGTGAGATTTGCCACTATGACGATCCTAAGGGATGTTGTCCAATCATCTCACATCTACAAGAGTCTGGGGTGTATGCACTCAACCCGAGACTCAACAGACGATAGACACCCCGAGGGTTACCTTATCCCCAAGGTAACCCAAGGTAGTTCCACCAACCGTTGATGTACTATCGAAGTGGAACTCCACCACAACCCATTGGATAACATCAGCAGTGGCAATACCCACAATCATGGGGGATGCCACCACCGAAATAATAGTACCCTTACCGGTAGCCTGATCCATATGGTTACTACGTGCAGCAGCCGATTTCTCCAAGTGACTCTATGGATCACACAACTCCCCAATGTCACTAGCAAGTTTGGGAGTACTTTAGAAGGACTCCTTCTCCTTTGGGAGATGCTCCATACCCATACCATCCTCCTACTCCATCCGCACCTCTTCCACCGGTAGTTCCTATACCTCCTTCTCCAACAATGCAAGGGGAACTCCCTACTCAACCGCAGCAACAAAATGCTACGAGAGCCGTAACCATCCAACCCGCTGCTAGTTCTGATAACCATAAAAAGTGAAGACCTTTCTTCAGAAGCAAAGGCCCAGACAAGCTCTCACAACAACAAGCGGTTGAGTTTGTGATCACTCCTCCAACACATAGGGCTTCGGAGCTTCCTTCCGTCCAACAATAGAGCTTAACGCATACGGTTATGTTAACACATACCGTAACCGACTAGATCAAGGTAGGCCACCTTCCTAGGAAACTATCTGACCCTGGAAGTCCCTTAATCTACCTCCAAGTTGTCGGGAACAAATCACATAAGGCTCTTTTTGACTCAGGTTCCAGAGTCAACTTAATATCACAAGAAATGTATCAAGCCTGGAACCTGCCCCAACTTAAGAAGAGCAACATTCAACTAGAGTTAGCAGACCAGTCCATCACCATTCCCTTGGGATTGGTGGAGGACATCGTTACGACTATGTGTGGTTGATCCTACCTAGCTGATTTCCTGGTGATTGAAGTCAACAACAATGAAGGGGACTTTCCAATTATAATGGGAAGGGCATGGCTGAGTACAGTAGACGCATGCCTGGGAATTCGTGATCTTTCCTTGGAAATGTCTAAGGTAAACATTTATGGAAAGATCGAGAAGAGGAAAGTTCCATGCATCACATACAGTGACTCATCAGGTGATGACATGGAGGAATGCATAACATCTCCTCCATGCAACAAGTGTGCCCTTGAAACTTTAAGACAAAGATGCCTGTAT